>QEPC01008788.1:472971-507725 GCA_003113815.1 Sphenodon punctatus
CTGGCAAACATTGCTGTTGGCTTGATCTTCTCTTCTGCATTGTCCTCTTAGGCTGGTGAATTGATACCATGAACTGGTGGCTAAAGAAAGTGAGGCTCACAGGGCAGGAAAGACAGGCAGCAAGCTTGCCAGATAAGGAAGGGCAGACAGAAATAATTCATGAAGTTCCCAGCACCAGTCGAAAACATCAAAGTAGTGATTGTTTGGCGGCATCTAGCTCACAGAAAAGTTAGGTGCTATGACCCAAACTACATAAAAATGAGTTTCACATCTACTGGTACGGCTGAAGTGTGTTCTATGTTATGAGGTGCTGTCAAATGAGAGTAAGAAACCAGCTAATCTTCGTCAAATTTCACAAATGCTTACATTCATATTTGTTGTAGTATGCAAATTTAGGGGGGTTGCCTTATGCAAATTTATGTAAATTTGGTGGGGGTCCTTGGCTCATTGGGAAATTTGAAAAGGGGTACTTGGTCACAAAAAGTTTGGGAGCCACTGTACTAGCATATAGGGCTACTGCTGCTTCTGTATAACTTCTCCAGACATGTAGGATCAAAGAAGAGCTGTGATACCAAATTAACAAGAAGAGCAGGAAAGCCTAGGAGTCTTGTCTCGAGCCCATACCAACCAGATAAGGAGGAGGAGAAGATGCCTTTAGTTCTGACAGAGGTACCAAGGCTAGATAAAGAACCAAAAGCTAGTTCAGAAAGTTTCAGTGGTAGTTCAGAGAGAAAGAAGGAAAGAACAAGTGCAAGTGAATAAGATACATGCTATAGGAGCAGGAAACCTAATAGAAACAGGATGCTAGGTAGTGGGGTGATGGAAGGGAGCATGAGAATGAGTAGAGAGGAAGTAACGGGAAATTTGAATTAACAAGCAATTGTTGGAGATACAATGGGGAGAAAGGGGATTAACTGTTGGGATTCCCCCTTTCCCCCACCATGCATGTATGTTGGGGGAAGGTTTTGTCCCCAGCATGCTTTTGCAGGGATGAGGCTTCAGGGGTGGTTGGCCAGGGACTGTGGGTGTTTTCAGACGTGACGGGGCCAATTGGCCCCGTCATGAAATCAATGAATTAATCCCCCGCCGGGATGACCCGTCACGCCCTAACAGATGTGCCGGGGGATCCCGGCAGGGAATTGGGGAGGGGGCGGGACCGCACGGTGCAACGTGCGGCCGCAAGGCCCCGCCCCCTCCACGCTCCCCGCCGCCCACCCTCTGGGGAGACAGGCGGCTGCCGCGGCCAATGCAGCAGCAGTGCTCGCCCGCTATGGCCACGGGCCGGAATCCCTGCAGGGATTCCGGGCTGTGGCCACCGTCCAGATGTGACAGCGGGGGTCACCATGGTGGGGAATCGCCTTTACCACGCAACGGCCTCTGGCTCCGCCACTTCAGCCGCTCGCGTGGTGAATGTGATTACCCGGCATGGTAACATCTGGGGGGGGGACATCCGTTCCCCCCAACAGATGTTACGTGGTCCAAGCCACCACAGGGAATTGACTGTGGTTGACATTGACCACGTAACGTCTGAAAATACCCATTGTAAACCACTGTCCCCACTAACTGGCAAGGAAGGAGTTAAGCCAGGCAAAGGAGAGTGGCGTACCAGCGAGATGGGATTCAAACCCCTGCAACTGTTGGCCCAAGATGGACATTTGGTCAGGAAAGGGGCAGGCAGTGCCTGCCTGCCTTAACCCACTATAGAAGCTGGGTTCAGGGGGATGGCGATCATTGGATGGTATCACTCGGGGAAGCACAAGTACCACCTTCCTGCCCTCTTGGATTGGCACTATAGGCTCAGACAGCCACCTAAATTTGGGACCAGGAAGGAATTCCCCCACCCAACACACCACCCCCGCAGGGCTGACTGGCTTGAACCTCAAGGTAGGAGGGTTTTTTCACCTTCCTTGTAGTATCGTCCTCCCCACCCCATTACAGTTTGCACAGTTAAAGGGGCATTCAAGTTGTGCAGTGTTTTGGTTTGTTAATAATCGTCACAACTTGGTTGTCCAGTGCTAGGGAAAAGGAACTCATAGAAAAGAATGGAATAGTAATTATGGAAACTGGGGCATCTCTTTATGTGGGTGTTGTCGATCAGGGAATAAGCGACCCACAGCTTCAGTTAACCCCCTGGGGCAGGGGTGGCATGGACGGTGCTGCTAAGGAGGATAAATGCAGTCCCTAGTTGGTGCCAGAGCTGTCACCCCTTCCTCTGGACCCCACCATAGGGAGTCTGGGTGGCTGAAACAGATAAATGGATTGTGGAATCCATTTGGGATGAAAGAACTTGTGCACTGGACTTACAGGTTGGAAAAGTGGGATAGTTATACTGGTTTGGTTTATTGTTACCTCCACTTTCCCCCAGTTTGTTGTTGAACAATAAAGAGTTGCAGTCAGTTTTACTCAAAATAATTTGTGTCTGTAGCCTCATTCTGTGTTGCAGGGACAATAAGAAGTATTTCACTTAATGCTAACGGTACACATGCAAAGGTCCTCTAGTACTGCATTTGCCCCAATGATGGTGTGAATTCACATATGAGATTGTGATGGGAAAGGGAGATGTTCCATGACCCTTTTCCTTTTAAGAAATGGTTCAAACCAGGAAGCAGTAGACCATCCTTGGCCTTCAAATGTGAGTTCAGTGAACATAGAGCCTGGAAGAGATTTGGAACCCAAGTGAAGTGACGTCATAGTGTTTCACAACCTGTTTGGTTATTAGATAACATTTCCCACGCTTTTCATTTCCAAAATTAAAAATCAAAAATCAATAACAATGAGTGCTCATGTGGTGTGCTGGAACAGTATTTCACCTCAGAGGTGAATGGATGCACTTACATGATTAAACAGTGGAATCTCTGTACAACTGAACCAAAATGTTCTGAGATTCTGAATGAAGAGCACAAGAAAATCAAATAATCACAGTGGAAGGTTTCTCTTAGTCAAGAATAGCAGAGAGCAAAGCCTCATGAGGAGAGGCCACATTTTCTCTGCAACTTAGATTCCCCCACATAGAATTTCTAGGAAGATAAAAGATGTAAACAGAACCCAACAGCCCTACTATGAAATGATGAAAATCCTGTGGTAGGACAGAGTGGTGGAACTGAAGGGTAAGGACGTGAGAGAGAAAGTTTAACTAGAAGTTGAGTGCGTGGTAGAAGATGAGAAAAACCAGCAGGTGCAGAGGTGTGTATGTGAGGGAAATCATAACAAAGAGGAGAATATTCTGAGCCTGGGATGTCGTGAGAAGTTAGAACATGGATTGAAGAGATATGGAGCAGAGAGTTGAAGTGCTGTGGGGAGGCCAGAGGAAGAGATGCAACATGGTGAGTATGTAAAATAATGGCTTTGACCTGTAGAGAATAAATATGAGGAACAGAGGGCAAGAGGACAGGGACAGCTTCACAGAGAAAGTAATTATACAGTTAGAGAGACAAAATATGGTTTTATTCCAAGCCCCTTGGATAGATAAGCACATAATAAATGGTGCTTACCAGAGCTGCAATGGGTAATACATCTACCTGTGGGTAATACCCACATTTTATGCACCCCCAGCGAGCACCTGATGGGGTACCCAGCCCCACTGGGTACCTGGTGCTCAAAAATACAGGTATTACTGGGGCATCCCATGTGGGGAGGGAGAAATAAGGCCTCGTCCCACCTGTGTGCACCCCAAATAGATCCCCCGTTCCCAGCGAGAACTCAAATGGAGATGGGTGCAGGACCGATGCGCACCCTTGATATGGGTCCCCCTGGGAACGGGAGACCCATTAGGGGGGAACATCCAGGTGGGAAGAGGCGTTCAGGTACCAGTTGGTGCCTGAATGCAACCAGGGGGAATTGGGTACCTGTCACAGGGGCAAGGGGATCAAGAGGGAAAAAACAGGGGTCTGAGCACCCACTTTGGTCTCAAAGCTTGCAAGAAGACTCTCAAGGGAAAACGGCCCGTCAGGATAGTATATTGGCCCTTAGACTCCATTGGAATCAGGCCACTATCATAATCGAGCGCAGAGTCAAGTAAGACCGGGGATACTCTCGCACGGTCTCTCTCACCCTTTCTCTCACACGGGGTGCATGGGGTTTCAGGGAGGTCGTGAGTTGAAGAGTGGGGGGCAACGAGGGGCAGGGGTTCCAATGAATGAGGGGTAAGGGACGGGAAGGACATATACTGCAGGGATGGGGGAAGGGAGGCCAGAACCCAGAAATGGGGGAGGGAATCGCAACCACACTACTCTCTGCAATCACTCTCCAATCAAAACAGTAGGAAAGGCAATGGAGAGGGGGAGGTTCACTCAGGGGTCACAAGAATATCACCATATACGACAACAAATACTATAGCACAGATAATAACACTTAACTTTCTCACGAGACCAGTCTCTCAGGAGCTCTGATCACCAGCACTCAGCTACAGCTGGTGCTGGCTTTTATGCCCCTAGCCCCACCTTTCTGTTTAGCCTGGAGCTGTGCTGAGCATCACAGTGACTCCAAGCTTCCTGTAGCACTGTCTGGGCCCCGTCCCCTGCAGCGCTGCAGTGGCCTCTTTCATGGTTGCCTTAGCAACCTGCTCTATCCCAGACCACACCGCTCTGCTAGTTGTTGGCATGGTCTGCAGGAGTCCCTGAACACCCCCCAACTCCTGGGGAGCACCCAGCCCCCCTGTCTCTCTGCCAGGGGTTCCCCCTGGGTCTCTCCCCAACAGATCAGTGCAGGAGGAGTGGGGGATATAAGGGAGTGTCTCTTGGGATGGCTGGGCATAATGCCAGCAGAGGCGGCCCATCTGTGGCTCCTGACAGTACCCCCCATCGAAGACCCCGTAAGGCCCCCTGGCTTCCGGGGGTAGCGGCGATGGAATAAGCGGAGCAAGTGCGGAGTGGAGACATGTGACGCAGGTTCCCTTTTGTTATTCTGACCCATACCCGTTCCAATCCAGGAGGTATTGGAGCTGGTCTCTGTGGTAAGGGAGTCCAAAATGGTTTTAACTTCGTATTCCGGCTCCGAATCAGGCACCGGGATTGGTGCAGTAGCTGGATATGGTGAAGGTTCCCATCGTTTTAGCAAGTACACATGGAAGGAAGGGTGCAGACATACCTGTGGGGCTAGTTTCAACTTATAGGTGACATTGTTGGGGCAACAAACAATAGAAAAGGGTCCAATAAATCTACAGTCCAATTTAAGGGTCGGATGCTTGGACCGATAATGACGTTGATCAATCCACACCATATCCCCAGGATGAAATGTGGAAGCGTCTTGTCACTGATTGTCTGCATACCACTTGTACTGTTGCTGAGCTTTGGTGAGAAGCGATAGAGCGAGGGAATGATTGTGCTTGATTTGAAGAGCAACGGTGCCTGTGGCCGGAACTGTCGTGGAGGGAAGGTCAGGGATGGAGATTTGCAGATGGAAGTCATAGGTAAAAAAGAAGGGAGAGTACTCTAAAGAGGTGTTAGGAGCATTGTTATAGGCAAATTCCCCAGATGGAAGCCAAGTATACCAATCCAATTGTAAAAAATCAATATAGCAACATAGATACTGTTCTAAATTCTGGTTGACATGCTCTACTTGTCCGTTTGCCTGAGGATGATATGCTGTAGTTGGGGTTAGTTGGACATGTAGGCTTTTAAAGAGGCTTTCCAAAATTTCACTACAAATTGGGTTCCACGATTGGTGATGATTTCAAGCGGCCAGCCATGCAATTTAACTACGTGTCATATGAACAAGAGTGCAGTACGTTGTGCTGTGAGAAGACCTTTGCACACCACAAAGTGAGCTAATTTTGTAAAGTGGTCTACCACTACTAACATGGTATTATAGCCCCAGGAGTTAGGAAGCTCAACTATGACGTCCATCCCTATTCTCTGCCAAGGCCCTTGGGATGCTGGGTTTAATTGTAACAGACCTATGGGGTTTTGTTGTGGGACCCTGGTTTGAGCACAGATGGTACAACCACGTACATATTGTTGCACGTCTTGATGCATGGTTGGCCAGCAAAAGGATCGACGTATCAATTGTAATGTTTGTTCTTGCCCGGAATGGCCGGAAAGAAGCGCATTGTGGTGTGCCCATACGATGACTTCCTGACAAGAAGAGGGAACTATCTTCCCTTGTCTTTTTATTAATCCCTCCGCTTCGGAGAAGGAGGGATCCTGCATTCTTGTCAGTTCTTGTGTGGTAGCCTGTTGGGAGATTTTGCAGAGAAACATATGTAGCAGCAAATACATTATCATGTAGCATGATCCTCTTGGGTCCAGAGGATGATTCAAGCAATTCTTGACTACGGGATAAGGCATCGACCAAGGTATTTAATGTACCAGGTCGCTATAGTAAATGTGAAGTGTGCAAAAAAGAGCGCCCAGCAAGCATGACACGCGTTGGCTATACGCACAGTTTGAAGATATGTGTGGTTTTTATGATCAGACAATACCGTGATGGGATGTTTTGCTCCCTCAAGATACTGTCTCCAATTTTCGAAGGCGGTCTTTATTGTCAAGAGTTCCCTATCCAGGATAGTATAGTTCTGTTTTGCGGTCGTCAACTGCTGGGAATAATAAGCACAGGGATATAGCATGTTTGTTTCTTCATCCTTTTGGGACAGCACCGCTCCAACCGCTATGCTGGATGCATCTGCTTCGACCCAGAATGGTCATTCAAAGCTAGGGTGGTGTAAAATGAGTGCCATCATAAAGGCCTCTTTCAGTTGGTCGAAGGCTTGTTGTTGAGGTCCTTCCCAACTATATGGCTGTCCCTTTCGTAGTAAACGAGTAAGGGGTGTTGTTATATCCGCATAGCTTGGGATATATGCCAATAATAATTTGTGCTGCCCAAAAACCTTTGCAGGGGTTTAACCCCTTTTGGAGCCGACCAGATTCGAATTGCCTCAACCTTCTTCTTATCCATTTGGATCCCTTCTGGGGAAATAACAAAGCCGAGGAACTCGACCGTGGTCAGGTGGAAGGCACATTTTTCTAACTTGCAATACAACTGGTGATTCCACAATTGCTGCAGCACCTTTCGTACTTGCTGAACATGTTCTGTTTTGGAAGTGGAATAAAGGTCGTCCAAGTGGGCAATAACAAACATATCAAACTAGCCATGCAAAATATCATTGATAAAATGTTGAAACGTAGCTGGGGCGTTGACCAGGCTGAACGGCATGTTCAAAATGTCCATATCGGGTTCTAAAGGCCGTCTTCCATTCGTCCCCCTCATGTACTGTAAGCAAATCATAGGCACTCCGAAGGTCTAATTTGATAAAGATACGTGCCCCCTGCAGTCTGTTTAGTAACTCTGGGATCAGAGGGAGGGGGTACCTGTTTCGTACGGTGATCGCGTTCAGATCCCGATAATCTATACAGGGTCTTAATCCCCCGTTTTTGGGGGGATAAAAAATATCGATGCCCCTGCGGGGGAACTAGAGTGCTGTACGAAAACATTTTGTAAGCTCTCCTCTATATACTGCTGAAGGGTATCCAACTCAGGAGCAGATAAAGCATAAATTCTCCCAAAGGGGGGCTCGGTCCCTGGTAGGAGATCAATAGGGCAGTCATAAGGCCTATGTGGGGGTAATTCCGTGGCCTGTTTTTTACTAAACACTTCCTGGTACTCCTGATATTCAGTGGGAATAGTGGTCTCTTGTTTGTCTATTGAGGAACAAAGGACTTGGGATACTATGGGTGAAGGATGCCTGACCATGCAATTTTGGGTACAATATGGGGAAGGAAAGTACAATTCCTGGGTGCTCCATATAATCTGTGGGTCATGGTGTCGTAGCCAGGGTACTCCCAAAACCAGGACAAACAACGGGGTACAGACCACATCAAAAGTAAACTTCTCTTTGTGAGTACCTATGCAACATGCCAACTCTGTTTGTAATATGACCGGTCCTGACACTAAAGGGGAACCATCTATAGAATGAATGGCTTCTGCCTGGGCCTTCTGCTTTGTTGTAATTCCATACATCTGTACTAAAGTTCCATCTATGAAGTTACCGGAGGCCCCAGATTCAATAAGAGCCAGGAGAACAAGGGACTTGGCTGGGCTGATTGTCAGTGTTACTGGGATCTGGAAATGAGAGCCCCGTTTTAGGAGGCCACCCATCATTACACCTAGGGGGATTTTAGGATTTACCGAGACATCCCCTGCCCATCTCTGTTCCTGGCATTTCCCATTTCTCGTTGTGGAGTAGGTACTAAGGGACACTTACGTGCAAAATGAGCTGGGTTCCCGAAATAGAAACAGGCCTTTGAGTGTCGTCTTCTTTCTCGCTCTTCTGGGGTTAAGGGTCCACGTGAGGCCGCTAATTGCATTGGCTCGGGATCTTCAGGCTTTGGCCCATCTGTTCATGTAGTACTTATTTGTGGGGTCCTACTATAGAATTTTCTAGCCTCCAGGTGTCGTCCGCGTGTCCTTTAATTTAACCGGTCATCGATCTAGAAGGTTAAGGTGGCAAGTTGCTCCCATTTATCAGGTATTGAGGTATAGGCAAGCTGGTCTTTCAATTCTTCATTCAGGCCTTTACGAAACATTACATGTAAGACATCATCGGGCCACTGCAATTCTACCGCTAGTTGTTGAAACTGCGTTACATATTCCAAAAGAGGACCCTTGCCTTGTCTTAATGTCATTATAGCTGTCTCTGCATCTCTTTTGCGGTGAGGGTGATCAAAGAGAAAGGCAATTTCTCTTACAAAATCTGTATAATTGTCCAGCAAGGGGGATATTGCTAGTGAGAAGCGTAGTGGCCCATGCTAAAGCTGTGCCTCCCAAGTTACCTATGATATAAGCCACCTTTACAGTGTCGGTTGCATAGATGTTTGGTTGCATGGTAAAGTTCAACTTCCACAAGGCCAAAAAACTTTGAAAAGCCTTTCTATCCCCCAGGAATTTTTCAATCGTAGGCCCCTTGGGTTCCCTGGTGGCAGACACAGTAACGGGAGGGGGGGGCTAGCCACTATTTTCTGTGATCGAAGGCCCCGCTCTACTGTGTTCCGCACCCCCCAGTAAGGCTGCAACTGCTGCAGTTAATTCAAAAAGTTTGTTCTGCATGTCTTTTAATTCCATGGAAAATGACTGTATGACACTAGTTAACTCTCCAAGTTCCTTTGCTATATCCATCTCTGAGCTCACGCACAACCAAACCCTAAGGGAGATTGGGGAAGGAGTAGGGGGTTGGATGCTGGTGATTATGTCACAGGGGTAGGGGGATCGAGAGGGAAAAAACAGGGGTCTGAGCACCCACTTTGGTCTCAAGGCTTGCAAGAAGATTGTCAAGAGAAAACAGCCCATCAGGATAGTATGTTGGCCCTTAGACTCTGTTGGAATCAGGCCACTATCATCATTGGGTACAGAGCCAAGTAAGTCTGGGGATACTCTTGCACTGTCTCTCTCACCCTTTCTCTCACACAGGGTGCACAGGGTTTCAGGGAGGTCGTGAGTTGAAGAGTGGGGGGCAACGAGGGGCAGGGATCCCAATGAATGAGTGGGAAGGGAAGGGAAGGACATATACTGCAGGGATGGGGGAAGGGAGGCCAGGAACTCAGAAATGGGGAAGGGAATCACAACCACACTACTCTGCAATCACTCTCCAATCAAAACAGTGGGAAAGGCAATGGAGAGGGGGAGGTTCACTCAGGGGTCACAAGAATATCACCGTATACAACAACAAATACTATAGCACAAACAATAACATATAGCTTTCTCACGAGGCCAGTCTCTCAGGAGCTCTGATCACCAGCACTCAGCTACAGTTGGTTCTGGCTTTTATGCCCCAAGCCCCACCTTTTTGTTTAGCCTGGAGCCGCGCTGAGCATCGCAGTGGCTCCAAGCTTCCTGTGGCACTGTCTGGGCCCAGCTCCCACAGCGCTGCGGGTGCGGTGGCCTCTTTCATGGTTGTCTTAGCAACCTGCTCTATTCCAGACTGCGCCGCTCTGCTAGTTGTTGGCGCGGTCTGCAGGAGTTCCTGAACACCCCCCGACTCCTGGGGAGCGCCCAGCCCCCCTGAACACCCCCGACTCCTGGGGAGGGCCCGGCCCCCCTGTCTCTCTGCCAGGGGTTTCCCCCGGGACTCCCCCGCCAGATCAGTGCAGGAGGAGCGTGGGAGATGGGGGAGTGTCTCTTGGGACGCCTGGGCATAGTGCCGGCAGAGGTGGCCCCATCCATGGCTCCTGACAGTACCCGAGATTTGACGGGATGCCCAACTTGCCGGGTACCAAGTTGCAGCTCTAGTGCTGTGTATTCTCATGAATCCAAATTGCACTGACTATAAAGAATCTGTACTGTTCAATCCCTGACTGTAGAGCCTAATGGCAGCCATCTTTTTCCACCAATTCTGGAAACCTTTATATTTCCTATTAATCAAGAGGGTACTTCCCTAGCCATTCTAATTCCCTTTGAACATTTGGATCTTTAATGTGACTAAACTGTCAAGTTCTCCTTGTAGGATTCAGGGTGCATAAACTCCCCTTAGTGCAGAATATATATCTTTCCCCACCCTCTTGGGAAGCTCAGCATCCTCTTCTTCCTCCTGGTGGTGGTGGTGGTGGTGATGATATATTTATTATTATTATTATTATTATTAGTAGTAGTAGTAGTAGTAGTAGTAGTAGTAGTAGTATTTGTATAGCTCCAGCTGTGTACCTGGCGCTTTACAGAACAATAAGATAGATGCGGTCCCTGCCTATGGCTTACGATCTAAGGGACACGGAGGGGAAAGACAAGGAGAGGGGACATAGGGAGAGACAAGGGATAAATAACATTCAAGCGGATGCGAAGTCTCAGGTGCACGTGCTTGGCTTGGCTGTGGTTAGGCAGGAGCCTGTGGGGAGGGCAGACACCAAATATTGAAAGGAAGGTTCTAACAGGCATTGGGAAAGGCAGCAAGGAAGGTGGGTTTTGAGGAGGGATTTGAAGGTGCGGAGGGAGGAGGCAAGATGGATGTGGGCAGGGAGGGCAGCAAGGGAGAAGGGAAGAAGGTGGTTAGGGGAGCAGGGGAGACAAGGGAGAGCGAGGGAGGGGACAGAGGAGGAGCGGAAAGTGCGTGCAGGAGTGTAAAAGGATTTTAGGGCTGAGAGGTAAGGGGGAGCCAGGTTGTGAAGGGATTTGCAAGTGAATACCAGGAGTTTGTGAAGGATGCGTTCAGGAAGGGGGAGCCAGTGAAGCGAGGAGAGGAGAGGCTGCACGTGGTCGAAGCGACAGGCTGAGTGGATGACCCTAGCAGCGGTGTTTTGGATGGAGATAATGGGGAACAGGTGAGAGCAGGGGAGGCCAGTAAGGAGGAGGTTGCAATAATCAAGGCGAGAGATGACCATGGCATGAACAAGGGTTTTGACTGAGGAGACAGAGAGAAAGGGGCGAATCCAAGCAATGTTGTGGAGGGTGAAGCGACAGGACTTGGCAACAGAGTCAATGTAGGGTTTAAAGGAAAGGTGAGTATCGAAGACGAAGTCCAAGCTACGGGCTTGGGAAACGGGGCAGATGGTGACCCCATCAATAAGGATGGTAAGGGAAGAGGGAGAGGAAGGGTAGGGAGGAAAGATAAGGAGTTCAGTCTTAGCCTTGTTGATCTTGAGATGACGTTGGGACATCCAGGCGGAGATATCAGAGACACAGTTGATGAGGCGAGCTTGGACAGAAGGGGAGAGAGATGGGGTGGAGAGACAGAGTTGAGTATCGTCAGCATAAAGGTGATATTGGAAGCCGAGGGAGGCAATGAGTTTGCCAAGGGACAGGGTGTAGATAGAGAAGAGGAGAGGGGAGGGAGGAGGAGTTGGAATTGGGAAGAGACACATTAAAGGAGCAGTCAGAGAGGTAGGAGGAGAACCAGTCAAGGACAGAGCCGCAGAAGCCTAGGGAGCGAAGAGAGTCCAGTAGGAGTGAGTGGTCGACAGTGTCAAAGGCAGCAGAGAGGTCAAGAAGGACAAGAATGGAGTAAAGGCATTTAGCAACAAGTAGATCATTGGTGATCTTGGCAAGGGCAGTTTCAGTGGAGTGAAGGGGGCGGAAGCCAGATTGGAGAGGGTCCAGGGAGGAGTTGGCAGAGAGGAGGTCCAGGCAGTGGGAGTAGACAACACGTTCCAGAAGCTTAGAGGTGAAGGGTAGAAGGGAGACCGGCTGGTAACTAGAGGGTTCAGAGGGGTCGAGGGTGGACATTTTGAGGATGGGAGAGACAGTGGCATGCTTGAAGGCAGAGGGGAAAGAGCCAGTGGAGAGGGAGAGATTAATAACATGTAAAAGTTGGGGGCGACAGTGGGAGCAATAGAGGTCAGGAGGCGGAAGGGGATTGGATCGAGAGGGCAGGTGGAGGGGTTGGAGGAAGAGAGCAAAAAGGAGATTTCCTCACGGGAGGCAGGAGGGAAGGAGGAGAGGAGAGAGGAGGGAGGGGGTGGTGTGAGGGAGCGGGGAGATATACTACTTAGATGACTATTACTACTGCTACTTTTTGGGTAGGGTACACAGCCTGACAAACACTCTGGACACACATCTTAACTGTTGAAATAACAGAATCTAAAGTCCAGTTTTCAACAGAAACATTGAAGAAAAAAATGGCAAGATTTAATTTGGAGGAAAAACCACAGTGTGTTTGAATGTTAGAAAAGTAAAGACAGAAGACCCAAAATGTGTATGCAAGATAAGCATTTTCATTGTCTGTATTTGCTCCATCTCAGATAGCTAGTCTTTGATGATATTCTCAGACTAGGCCCTGCTGCAGGATGTTACTTCACAAATATTATGTTAACATAGCAAATAGCTACCTTACCTTCTCAGCAATTCACATTATTTATTTGTTGGTGGTTAAAATGAATTACAGATCTGAAGTTTGAAGGGTGAGATGTCTGCTGTCATTATGACAAGAAGCAAGCCAACACGGAGATGTAGCCTGCATTACTCCTCTATTTATTGACTTGGTTTAAAAAACCACTGTCTTTAAAATCTCCATTTGCTCAATGACTTAAGAGAGTGAATATATTCAAATGTCACATGTATGAATACTAAATTTCAGGATGACACAACAAATGCCTAATTTCAATAAATTACTCGTGCAATTCTAGCTTGGACAGTATTATAACTGAAGTAGGCTTGAGATAAAAAATATTCAGCATAATCAACCAAAAGAAATCTACACTATTATACTTCTGTTAACAATGCTATCTTAAACAATATTATAAAACAACATGAGTGAAAGGTTCAGCCAAGAGCTCACATAAAGCTTGATCGTGAACATTGTACCTTGAGTCAGAGAAAGACACAAGAATCTGCTTAAAGTTAAGTTCATAACAAGCTAATGTGTTTAAGTGTTTCATTCAACTGGGCTATTATACTCAGCAGCAGCATTATCTAGTTGACAACTATATACAAGGGAATACATAAACATTCGGACATACTTGTGTATATATACACGAGTAAAACCCATTTCACTGAAAGTATTTTCTTTTTTGGACTACTATTTTACAAATGCGTTATATTTAAATGTACAAAAACATTTGTCAGAATTAGCTTTTTTAGATGCATCAGAATTCACAAAAGAATGTGAGTCAATAAAACTCAATAAACACATGTTGGATGCATTCAAGCACTACCCCAAAAAGCATGGCCTTCCCCGCTCTCACCTTGCCCCCTCTCGTTTATTCAAAACTCTGCTGCGAAGATCATCCACCTTGCCTGCCACTTTGATCACATGCAGCCCTCCTCTCCTTTTTCCACTGGCTCCCTCTACCTGAATGCATTATGATTAATTATAATAAATATAATTAATAATAATAACTAATATCTCTCACAAAGCACTAACAAGTAATACATTTTAATCCAGACAAACAGCATCATGTTGATCTAATCTGAATATCACTGGAACAGAGATTAGCTGATTGCACAAAACTGTACTCTGGTTTTGCCGCATGTAAAGATGAAAACAGGATGAGACCATCAAACCCATTTTCCCTTGAGACTTGAGCAAACTCTTGAACCTTGGTCTCCAGAACTGAAAGGAAAGGAAAATACACAGTCCCACTAACTTTCACATACTGATATTTTTATGGACACACACAGGTACTGTGAGTCAGAGGTGGAGTGGATGGAAGACCACAAATTTCACTCCTCTCTTACATACAAAGATTAAATCAATAGTTCGGTTGACAAATTCCTGCATCAGAACTGCTATCCAAGAAGATGGTGGGGGAAGACATACTTCCTATTTTAGTTACACATCTTTTCTGATGTGTGAAATTTTCTCCACTCACTACCTCCTGTTTACTTAGCCTCTTTTCTCAACTACTGGCCTAAGTCAGCTCTCTTGTCTGACCCAATTCAGTATGCTGCTTCAAAATGTCACAAAGATGAACTTTCATGGATTCTCATTAAACATGTAATACCTGAAGGGGTCTAATTATTAGAAAAAAAACTCAAGTGAAAATGATATCTATGGCATGCTTATAACAAAATGAAATTGTTAAATTTATATATTCATGATCACTCTTCTTTAGAGCAGGGAAACCTTCACCTGAAATATCCAAGATAGTAAATTAGCCCTTAAATACGAAGGACTGGGGAATGAGAAGTCTGGGGATGTACCTCACTGTATTATTATTATAAACTAATTGATGTAGCTGAGCTTTTAAAAGTCTACCTACTTGTCTTTAATATCTCAGAAGCAAAGACTTTCAAAAATTCTTATTTAGGTATCTATAAATGAGTATAACATTTCAAGAAAGCATAGAATTATTTATTTCTCCTTTGCTCTAGAGTGTAGACTGTAGTGGGGGTAAACATTAGTGCTGAAACTTAGGGTGATTTCAGAGGTACCGGGCCGCCAGGCGTTTCGGATCCTGGTCAGGAATCAGGCCGTCCGTCCTTTAGGCGTGTCAGCCTGATTCCTACAGGGGATCGGGGAGGGGGCGGGACTGCACGGCATGATGTATGGCCGCACAGCCCTGCCCCCCTATGCTCCTCCGGCTGCTTGCCCTCCAGGAGATGGGCGGGCGCAGCGGCCAATACAACCGCTGCACCCAATCCCGTCTCGTGTTTGGGATCACGATCCAGTAACAAACGTTACCTGTGGCCCATCCCGGATCGTGGCCAATCAAACCACGGTTGGGGCCCAATCCCACCACGATTCTGGACCTCCGGGCAGCTGGAGGTCCAGAATCATGGTCATTTGGATTCCCGCCAGTGATTCATTGGGGTGAACATCTGGCAGGAATCCCTACAGACGTAACGGTACAAACGGCCACCACAGGGGATTCACTGTGGTTGACCGTGGTATCATTATGTCTGAAATTACCCTTATTTTTGAAATTACTTGGTTTTTCTAAGTATCTTGGTTTTACTGAGCAACAGAGGAATCGGCCTGGTACTCGGTATTTGGTCCAGTACTTGGACCAACATAGGGGGCTTTTCGGTATTTGGAAAATACTTGGTACTTGGTTTCATTTTACCAAGTATCTTACCAAGTACTGAATATTCGTCCGAGTTTCTGAGGACCAGCTGAACACTCGTAGCCAGTCCTTGGAAACTTGGAAATACTTGCAAATAAATGTTTTACTATTTGTTTCAGTCCTAGTAAACATAATTTAAAACTTACCATTGCATTGCCCCTGATCTTGTTACTGCATTATACCACTTCCTTCCCAGCATGCCTCGAAGATGATGTGGCCAAAACAGACTGCACTGCTGCTGTCCCCTACTGGCAGAAAAGTTCTCTAGGGAAATATGAATTGTCTATGTAGACTATGCTGACCTTGAGTGGAGCTGAACAAAGAAATCAAGAGCCATAAATTCTCCCTCAAGACCACTCCAACTCTACTTCACCAGGCAGATTTCAAAAAGCCAAAAAATCTGGTTCCTCCAAGTATATTAACCCGACAAACATATTTTTCCACCTCCTAAGAGAAAGCTGAGTATTTGTCATGACCTGAAGAGGTTCAATATTCTCTTTCATGAGCTGTGACATTTTCCTCTTTCAGAATTTTGCTGCTACTCGATAACATTCTTGGCAAATCCTGTAATATACACTGTCTGTAAAGTGTCAATGAGAAATATCATAGAAAGCACTTATTTTCACTATACGAAAGCTGATAACACAACTCTTAATATTTCTGAAAGTAGCAGAATGTGACTCAGGAACCTATCATTGCTCATCCACAACCATCAACTACTTGTCAATGTTCATCAAAGTGGCAACAAAGGTGATCAGCTTCAGGAGTACATTGATTGGGAACACAAACAAAAAGCAATTTCTAATAATGTTTTTTCTTGTATCTTCCTTTTAAAAAATAAATGTGTTCTGTTATGTGCAAATTGAATTCTATCCTGAGCTTTTAATCAAGATGCCAATATTGTCTTCAGTATAGCGATGTTTGGATAGTCCTGAATTAGAATGAGACCAATGGGTGCTCTCAGAAGTGATGGCTCCCACCGCCACCATGGACTTACCCTGGTAGTTGTGGGAACTGTCACGCTTGTTGGGGTCCTGGCTGGCTGCCAGACTAACGTGATGGTGGCCAGTCTAGGGAGGTGGTGGGAGATGCGCAGATGTGCATCCACGCAGCCCCATCAATGCCCATGCACTGCGCAGTGCTACCGGCCTTCCACAGCTGATAGGAAGCCATTGTAGCCAATGACAGTCACTATGGCACCTGGCCCCCACCGTCACTCTGGACCACGGTAAGTAAAGCATGCTTTCATATATGAAAGATCGCTTTACTCCGGGTCCAACTGCCGGATCTCGACTATGGTGGGGGCTAGCCTGGGCTGTGACCAGGGGATTTCCCCAAGCCACAGCCGAGGCTAGTTCCCACTATGGTCAGGAGTCAGACAGGGCCAACTTCTGGCAGCCGCATTTTAGCAAGACAGTGCACTAAAGCATGTTAAACCGTTCTGCCGTCATGTTGGAAAACACCCATTGCTTTCTTTTTCTATTTTTTTCTTTGTACTAGTGCCTATTTCTAATGAGAAATATCCTGTAAGAATATAGAAAGCATATTACTGTAGGGCACAACTGTGGAAGTAATTGCATAACTGCCCATCATAATGTATAATTAGGAAACACTTGCATTTCCCTATTGCATATTGCTTCAAAGAATTCAGATTACTAAATATTTCTCCCACCGATTTTAATGCAATAAAAACTGCATTATTAAAGCAAGTTACTATACCTGTTAATGTCACATCTACCAGTACATCTTCGTTGGTGGGATTTTTGAAGGGTATGATGATGGAAGAATGGTGACCAATACATGTACTTATACTGGTGGGTTCCATTGGTTGAGGAATTAGACCAACTCCAGACAAGTAAAATATCCATTCTTTAAGCTACAAGGGATAAAATATTATATTTGATATGATCAGCCATGTTCTCAACTTTACTACATCTCAGTTATTTATTATGTTTCTGCTGGTCTCTGTGTGTGCTATATATTATTTGGGGGAGTTAAAGAAACCTTCCATTTACTACAGCACAGCAAGAATTTGACTCAATATATTTGTCTTAAAAGAAATTATTCCAGTAACGTTTAAGCTTAACATAAAGAAGGACTCACTGTGTAGAATACACTACAGAATGTCCACATGGGAAATAAAAATAAGGGATAGAAAAACAAAATTATATTTATCAATAAGTATGGTGACACTACACAGCGGAAAACGGGATTTTTAAAAATGAGGAAACTAGTCAAATATACCTCTAAGTCAAAGGCAAGAATGCTACTGAAGCATAAACTAACAACCACAGGAGGTATTCAAAGCTGAAAGCTGGAGCGAGGTGTGTGTGTGTGTGTGGGGAGTAAAAAAAAAATTGGAACCAGGGAAGTGAGAGAAAATAATCTGGTTAAATGACAAAGCCTAGGAAGCTTTTCAAGGCAAAACTATTTACATCTACTTTGCTTTGCTCAATTTGGAGTTCTGACTTGCCTGACAAAACACCTCACCCTGTGAGGTCTGAAAGCTTGCACCTCCACAAACTGAAGCTGCTCCAATAAAAGATATCACTGTACTATTAGTATTTTGTCTCCATTTGCCTATATTTGGGACCAACACAGCAACGATACTGTCTCCACACTTTCAAGCTAAAACACATATTACTGTAAGGCATAACTGTGGAGGTAATTGAATAACTGCCCATCATAATGAATAATTAGGAATTAATTTCACATTAGAAATAGGTACAAGTACAAAATGAAAATCCAATCTTAACAAAGTCCCTGGAAAGGAGCATAAACGAAAGCATGCAAAATGGAATTTACAAGTGCTAAGTGGAAACGTGAAAAGCAAAGAACTAAAAATATAAAAACAGAACCTTTTAAAAATATACCAGAAGTAAGAATACTGCAATAGAACTCATAGATCTGCTGGACACTATAGAACAGCTATACTGTTTTTTTGCATCACTCTTCCCCATACAAAAAGCTATAGAATTTATCCTTGCCCCCAAGATCTGCTCCTCTCAAATAATAAAATTGAGGTACACAGAGGGTACAGATACTTAAACGGATGGATAAATAGGAAGAAGCCCACAAAATTAATGTTATATGTTCGAGAGTTCTGAATGTACAGAAAAATGGTCACACAATCGCTCACTAAAATTAGCTACTTGAGGAAGCATGCTTTCATCTGTTATATATTCGAGAGTTCTGAATGCACAGAAAAATGGTCACACAATCGCTCACTAAAATTAGCTACTTGAGGAAGCATGCTTTCATCTGCATAATAGGGACTAACTAGCAAGGGTTCTCTAAACAGAAACTGTGAGCATGTCAAAAAATAAGCAGGTAAAAGAGAATCAGTTGTCAGAATTTATTTGGATTTTCAGAACACCTCTGTTAAGTCCCCCAGAGAAGACCATTAAGAAAACTAAGGGTGTCCTCCTCCACTATAAAAGTCAATTGGAGCTGAGCCACTGACTTCAATAGAAGGAGGAGTTGTACACTGAGTTGTGAAAAGGAAAGCAACATATTGTAATAGCTTAGAAGCAAACTATGGACTGAAAAGGGGGGGGAAATGGTTGATTTTCTATTTGGTAAAGGAAAGTAGTCTTCATTTTTTTAAAGCAGGATTGGTGCTGTTTAATATATTTGCCAATTAATAAGCAAGGTAGAAGAGGCTATAGTTGACAAATGTGATTTATGTTAAATTAGAAAACAATTATGAAGTGCTTAAATCCTCACTCAACCCCACAGAATTGTAGAACTTGAAAGGGCCTTAATTATAGAGCTGCAAGAGCTCTATAGTTAAGGCACATTGCACTCTGTTAAAATCATGAACATTCTACTCATCATAAAATTTAGATAACTTTTCCTATCATCGTGAAAGCTTGCATGGAGACGTTCTTGGGTGAGGAGTAGTATGTGTCCAACTTTCAGACAAATTGGTTAGAAAATGGTTGTGTTATATGGGAGGCAGAACTGTTTTTTCTGGGGTTTATGACCGGTTTCTCTTAACTCAGAAAAGTGTGTTTAAACTTATTCACCAGGAGGTATAGCCATTTCAGAAAATTAAAGTGTGCATTCTAGTCTATTCATGAGCTTGGATTTTTAAAATCAGTGATGTTGTTTTACAATGAGGATGTTTTGCAGTTCCTATGTTATCCAATGGAGAGAGTGAACTTATGAAACGGCAAGTATGAGCAGAAAACCAGTGCTGATTGAGTGGATGGTCTGGTCCCCCAATCAAGGAGTGGCCCAAGAATATTGGCTACTCTAGGAGAAATGCCCCCCTCCCCAGTGAAGTTTAGGAGCAGCTGGGGGGTGGGGGGAGAAAACCATTTTTAAAATTCAGAAAACTCATGGACATCCTTGTCAGTCCCAAAATGTCTTACAAAGTTCTGGACAATCCAAAAAAGGGAACTACTGGGTTAAAGGAAGGGGGGCTGGGAGTCCAAACTCTTGGGTTCTCTGGAAGAAGAGTGGGAGCTAGAATGGGGGTGGAAGGAGCTGGGAGCCAGAAATCCTGGGTTCTCTGAGAGGTGAGTGGGGGCTAGTGGGTTAGAGTCGGGATGGGGACTGGGAGACAGGACCCCTGGGTTCTCTGTTAGGGGATTGGGACCTAGTGGGTTAGAACATGGGGATCTAGAAGCCAGGACTCCTGGGTTCTCTTTTAGGGGGTTGGGACCTACTGTGTTACAGCAAGGGGGGCTGGGAATCAGGGTTCTTGGGTTTTCTGGGAGGGTAGTGGGGGGCTAGTGGGTTAGGGGTCAGCTGGGAGCCAGAACTGTTGGGTTCTGTGGAGAGGAGTGGGAGTTAGTGATTAGAATGGGGAAGCTGGGAGCCAAGCCTTCTGGGTTCTCTCTGATAGACGTAGTGGGATAGAGGAGGGAGGCTGGTAGCATTGTAGAGGGGAAATTCAGAGTAGTTCCCTTTCAAAAAGCATAGAAATTCTAGGAGAAAAAATCTTTGGTTTAAGAGAGGAGTTATGGCTCTTACAATTTCAACCATGCTCCAAAAAGCATGGAAATTGTAAGTTAAGACTCCCACCTTAACTTGCATGCCATGTAAGCAATAAAGACGTTGAACAGTCTCACATACTGTATTGCTTATACACCCACACTTTCCCTTGGTCTTTTAGCCCCACTCCTCTTTCTTTGCAGGTTGGGGGCAACACTGAAGCTGGGGCAGGACTGTATATCCTTTCATTTGGGTTGGGGAGAACAGAACACTTGAGTACTGAGGAGCTGTATATGGGGGAAACAAGATTGATGAATTCAGGATGTGTACAGGGGGACAAGACTGGGGGCAGTCAGGTAGTGGGGGAAGTGTCTGTATCATGAGGGGCAGCTACACAGTGGGGTAGTATTTATGGGGGACAAGGCTGAGAAATGGGTGATATGTATTCATGGATGAAGCTGGGGTGGGGGGAAGTGTATTTATTGGCAATGGGCAGTCAGGTGATGTGAGGTGTGTAAATTGGGGAGCCAAGTCTGAGAGATGGGTGAAGTGTATAAGTGGACAAGGTTGGGGGACAGTCAGACATAAAAAGCAGTCTTTGTATGGGGAGAGGGTACTCAGGTGCTGTGGGGGGAATATGGTTGGGGAGAGGACTGAGAGATGGGTAAGGTGTATTCAGAGCCAAGATTTAGGTGTCAGCCAGGCACCCTGTGCTTGCCTGCATCCAGCCCCACATGGGTTGAATTTAAAAGGACCTGGCAGATTTCCTCTCCCGCTCACACACCATCATGTTGCAGACTAGAGCATCTACAATGTTGCCCAGGGAAATGGCCAGTTCAAGGCAGAGGGTTTGGGGGTATACATGTTTCTTCATATGTGCTTTCAAGTGGGTTGGGGACAATGGAACATCTAAGTAATGGAGGAGGCTGTATATGGAGGGAACAAAGTTGATGAGTATAGGATGTGTACTGGAAGACAAGAGTGGGGGTAGCCAGGGATGGGGAGCAGTGTGTGTATGGGCAATGTGCAGCCACATGAAACCTTAAACTGAAGGGTTTTTTAATCCTAGAATAGTCATTTAGTCCATTGGTCGTCAACTCCCTTAAACCATGCTGTCCTTCCAATTTTTGTGGTAGCTGAGGCCCCTCTAGAGTTACCATATTTTGGAAACCTCAAAGAGGGACACACTGCACACTAGCCTTTATTACCCTGATTTTTATAAACATGTATAAATTAACATTAATATGAATAAACTACTACCAACCCGACACACAGCCCCCTCCCCACAGATGCATCCTAGATTGTATGCCCCCTAAGGCAAGTACCTGTCTCTTTTTCATGATTGTTCAGTGCCAGACACACAGCTGGCAATAATAATAATAATAATAATAATATAGAGATGGTGACAAAATGTAAGTGAAATATTAGGATGCATGAGGAATTCAACAGAAAATATGAAGATATGAGTATTGTGTATATTCATATCTAATATACTCTCTCCAGTTTCAAAACCATTCAACAGAAAATGAAAAGATTCAGTGTATAACTAGGAGTGTGCACCCATACCGATTTCTATTAGTTATGAAAGCAAATGGAGCCCTATTCATGTTCATAACTAATGTTACAAAAACAGGTAAAGAAGCAAATAATTATTGTTTGCTTTCATTTGTTTTCATTTAAAAATGAAAAATAATTTTTAAAAAACCCAACAACTGTGCAGCAGAAAATTAGAAACTCAGAATGGCCATTGGGGCTATTCTGTGCACGTGCTGTGATTTTAAAAATAAAATAAAATAAAATAAATCACTGCTTATGCAAAAAAACGGCCACTGGACCTTTCTGTGCATGAACATAATTTTCCAAAATGGGCCCGGTGGCATTTTGCTCATGCGCTGTGATTTTAAATTTTTTACTTAAAAATAAAATAAAATAAATCACTACGCAACCGGAAAATGGCCACCAGACAATCCTGCGTATGCACACTCTTTTCCAAAATGGTACCAATGCTGCCAGCACCATTTTGAAAAAAGGGCTCTGTGATTTATTAAAATTAATTTTTAATAAAATGAACACCCACCCACCCACCCACCCCTGCCAAAATGGTAGGGTTGTTTACAAACCCCCTGAAAATGAAGGGGGTTTTTTGTAAACAAAAATGAAAATGAAAACAGCAGAGGTGCCTTCTGCACATCCCTGATAACAAATGTATGGAAAGGCACTTAGATAAAGAGAGACAAAATGTGAATATTTAGGTTTAGTTTGAGAGGAGATGAATGAGACAGGTTTACACACACAGATGGAGGTCAATAGGACTCTTTTTAATTTTATAACGAAAAAGCACCTTAATCAAAACAATAAAACAAGAAATCTGAAACCCATGTAAAAAAAATCTTATTTGCAGAACACATTATTAATCTCTAGATTCTACTCTCACAGGATATTACTCATTATCCAGGGTACAGACCTCATTAACTATGGGAATTTAGGAAGAAACTTTTTCAGACAAAATACAAGCAGGTACTTTGAACCACTCAGTACTATCTGCTAGTGGCAGATGTTTGTGCAGGCAGGGAGAATCCCAATTATTCAAAGGAATTTGACTATTTCTCATCTAGTTTATCTCAGTTCTAAAGCAATGGCTTCCAAAGCTTTTTGTCCTTATAACCCCATTTTGGGTAAAAACAGATGCGACGGTGGCATGCTTTGGCCTGGGACCCACTGACACTTGTGTTCATGTGCTGCCAGATGTTGGTCTGGGACTGCTCAGGAGCGGGTAGCTGACTAGCCTTGGCTACATCCTCGGAAAATCTCCAAGGATGCAGTTCTGTCCAAGGGCCATCCAAGTGGGCCAATGAAGGCTAGCATGTGTGTTTGGCCATGCCATCCCTGCCTCGGGGCAGCAGCCACCATGACTGAGCACCATGGCTTGTGGTCATGGCTGTCCATCATGGCAGGTGTTGGGTGCTGTGGTGGGAGCGTGCTGGGGCCAGCTGCCTGTCTGCACATCTGTTGAGCTCTCTGCCCTACTTGGGGCAGGGTCGGGAGGCGGTGGGATGGCTCTCCGGTGAGGGTTGGCTGCTGTTTACCGTCATGGCCCAAGAAGCCACTGCCGTGGCCTCAGGTCTGTTTTTGGTTTTTGAGACTTAAATATTATTCTATGAGCCCAGATAGCATTGAAGGTAATGCAAAGCATATCAAATATTAAACAGGACCCCAATCTCATCCGCAGACAGCATTACCCCAGTTGGGGTTCTGACTCACAATATGGCCCTTTTCACACGAGACATGCCCCTCCTCGCCCATGTGGGCGACTGGGTGGGTGAGGGGGTGGGCTTCCATGTGACAGAAAGTGGGGATGGATGGCGATGCATGCACGCTCCCACGCTCCACCCACCTCCATGCATTACCCACACACTAAGGCATTGGGGGGAAACGGAGGTGCATCGATGGGTGGAGATCAGTAGAGGTCGGTGTGTCCATGTGCCGGGCTGCACATGTGCCACACACCCACTGCTGCCTCCACCCATCCCCCACGGACCACGGCGCCTCCACTGTCCATTTAAAAAGGGCCTGTGAGGACCTTTGCTCTAATGTTCACCCATGCCTGATAAATTAGATATATCAGAATTTAAGTGGTCCTGAGGCTTTCAATTATCATCCTACAACAGCAAAGGAGAAGGGACACTTTTAACTTATCTATGTAAGAAGAGTAGCTCATAATGTTAACTTACAATAAAGGAAGAATTATCTGATAGAGCATAAATCAGTTTCTTTTTTTAGTAATATGCCTGCAATTTTTCTTTAAGAAAGCAGTTGAAACCTTTAAAGATAAAGGCCTATATTTACTCAGCTGTTCACTGATTCTACTCTCACACTGTTCACTGATTTTTTAAGGTCTCAGTTTTTGAGTTTCCAGCTTGGGGACACTTTTTGTCTGATTTTCACAACTGCAGAACAACACCCTCTGAAAATCAGGCTTAAGGTGACTCAAGATGAGCACCTAAGGAATGAGGCAGCATTATTGAAGGCTAATTTTGAAAAATTAGTTCAAAAGAACCTAACAGTTAAAAGAACAGCTCTGGCTTGCCCAGGAACTGAAACAACCAGGCTTGTTTAAGCTTGCTGAGGGCAGAATCATATTAATAGGAAAGAGCTCAGCCAAGAATATTTGACAGGATCTAATACTAAATCCTGGCTTTCCTCTAATAAGACTTGGTACTATTAGTCTCACTCCATTACAGAGAGATGTTGGTGGTATGCTAAGAAAACTAGATAATAGAACTATATTAACACTTTGGACAAGCACTATATTCAAGCTGGCATTTCAGTTGTGCTGCCCCAACAAAGTTAATTTCAGGTTTCAAAAACTATAGTAAAGTGATTAGAGCCTAAACTTGGATTCTTATTGTGAAGGGCTCTTCATAGAAGTTTCAAACCAGAAACAAATGAAGCAGATAATAACCCATAGCAGTTTCTCTCAATTCAGCAAAGAAGCATAATCAGAAACAGCTAAGGCTTATCCTGTAAGCACCGCCATTAGCTGATTTTAGATTAGTCAGCTACTCAGCTATGAGATGGCTTAAAGTGTCAGTTCAGATGCATTTAATCAGTGAAATCAAGGGAAGAAAATCAATGCCATTTAAAAAAAAAGGTTAAAACTCCCCTCCCCCAGGCTGCAGACACTGGGGCAGGCAGGGATCTGAAGGTCTTTGTTGAAGAACACATACCTTGGTGTGACGACGGGGGGCATGTAAATGCATGATATCAAATGTATGTTCAATGTGATAATTAGCATTCTGGAATAGTCTAGTATCAGTTGGGTAAGTGTTGTAGCAGCGAAAGCAAATAAAACAAAAAAAAAAAAGATTCAAATGATTTAGGGATGAAAAGGGCACAGAAAAATCACAAAGGTTAGAGCAATACACTGAAAAGGTTGAGGGGGGCCTGAACAAAGCAACTGAAAGGATAAGATATTGATTAAAGTTCAGCTGCAGATAAAAACATGGATATGTGCCACTGCTTTAAAGGAGATGCATGGAATGACAAAAATCAAGCGTCAGGACTCAATTTGTTCTTGAAAGGTTTAAGTGAATTACTTGCTTGTTTTATTGCTTCTGTATTTATTTGATGAAGAATTAAACTTTTAATTTATAGACCAGACTTCTGTGAACTATTGGGATTCAAACAAGATAATGGCACTTTGTCCTCTTGAAAGGTCCTTGGATGTATAACATTTATACCACAAATGCTTGCTTCTTGCTTTTATTTGTAATAAATATTAAAGAGGAGGGGGGACTCTAAAATGCATGCTTTGCAAAGAACACCAACAGGTAATTTGTCATGAGGTATACTGATATCAGAAGAAAAACAACTGTATCACTTTCTGTTTTCCCCTTTCTGGAAGAGAGAAAATCTGATTTTACTGAGCCTCATACTAGACAGACACATTTCCCTAGTATTCAGCTGAAGTAATTTACAAGTCAACAACCCATTAGGAAATGTGACAGCCCAGCAAGAATAAAGAGAGGAAATTACATACATTTTAGAAAGCAAACATTTTATTCAACTACAACTTATGTACTGGCATTATGGCAGCCATGTCATAATATCAGTTCTTGCATTTGTCTCCAGTTCCAATTTGTAGTAAGCTAGTAGGTCATGGAGATGACTCATACTTTTCTATATAGTTGCTTCTCTTTCAAGATTCCAGAAAATACAAAAGAAAAATGCCAAGCTTTTTTTAAAAAAATGAATAATAATTCAGGTGCTAATAAAATCAGAACATATTTTTTTCCAAGGTTGTGACTGTTTGAGGTAAAAAAAATGACACTAAAATGGGCTTTACTTATTAATTATAGAATTTACAAAAACAGTTATAAATTCAAAAGCAGAAAAGCACTTTCAGTATTACGTCCATTTCAGTATTATGTATTACATCCATTTAAGTGAGACCATTTTTCACCTTGATCTGTTATAAACGAACCAAATTCATAATTCCAATTCTCCTTGTAAGGAATTCTCTTGTTTATAACTATACAGCATAGCTTCAGTGTAACAAACCCCCATGGGACCAGAGAAAAAGTTCATTACATCAGGCTATTCACCATAGTAGGTTTTGGAGGTAATTGATAGAAATGGTTCTTGAAGTTAGTATGGTTACAATTGGGTGTTCATTATAAGCAGGATTTGTTTTAGTAAGTTTAATTGTATTTTGATTAACTCGTCTTACTACTGGTTGGACACCCAGTGGAGGATCTTACCTGCGGGCATATGAAAGCGACTGTTGCACTGTGATTCGCTCTTCCGAGGTCAGAAGGACAAAACCGAACTGACACTTCAGTGGTGGAATGCGGAGCCACAATCAGCTGTGCAAACACATGAAGAAAGTAAAGGGGAAAAAAATCAATACTTTCTCTTTTTTTAGTCAGTTCCTTTTTGTGCCTTGTATCGACACTGTTGATGTTTATGTGATTAATGTGTTCCACTCTATGCATTCTCCACTCTCAGAATGCATGGTCTGCTAAGACTGATAAAGTGTACTGCAGTAAACAGTACTTAGTGGAAGTCACATCACGTTTACTCCCCAGAAACTGGCAACTCAGTATTACTGACTGCTAAGAAGAAAGCTAAGGTTGGTTTCCTTAAATACGGATGGAAGGAATATGATTTTAATTTTGGATCACATTACTATTCTTCATTTAAATCTTTTCATGTACCTGAAAATACTTTAAAATGATAGTTCAGTGAAATTAAAAGTACCAAACTGTTTTAAAGGGTCAATATATACCTATGTTATTCTGTAGTATTGTCTCTCTGTTTTACACTTATGCATTTTCAGATTCAGAATAAAGGAAGCTGCAATAGTTTACTTGCTACACAGGTTCGATTCATAGCTGCATAGGGAAAAGCAAAGTGGCTAGTGACACTGTGATAATATGCAAGTGGTATGAAGCTGCTAGACACTGAAAATATATTCAGCCCTGGCATTAGATAGGTTTGCCACCCTTCTTGGTTTGAGCTGGAATTTCTGGGGATGGAGGGATAGTCTCCAAACTCTGGGGGAAACCCTAATTTCTCCAAATAGCATGGAGGAATCTGGACTCCCGGGTATGGCTGGGATTGGGAAAGGGGGCACCATCAGAAAGGAATTTCCTCACCCCTTTTCCAATGTGGCCCATGCCACTGTGGAGCGTCATGCCATCACAACACTCCAAAGGGGCAAGGCCATGACAGAAAAAGGGTGGGGCTAGGCTGAAAGGGTGGGAAAATCCCTTTGCCCTGCTTCTTGTGGAGTGCGGTGACATCACAATATTCTGCAGGAGACAGGCCTGTATCAAAAAGGCAGGTCAATCCTTTTGCTCCACCCCTTTGGGTTAAAATGAGAGGAAAGGTGGCAACCCTATTTTAAATCCTAGGGCAGGCAGTGAGAGCTGCCTGGCCCCTTTAAGAACTGAGGCAGTCCAAGCTTAAGAGGGCACAGGTGTGGGCGGAGGAAATGTGAGATGCTGCACCTGGGCTCTCGCACTATGAGCTGAGAGAAGGCTCTGCAGGGAGCCAGCGGAGCTTAAAGGAAGCTGTGAGACCACAGGGCTGCCTGGGGACAAAAAGGCAGTGTCAGGAAAAGGGGAATGCAGGGCTCCTATAAAGCAACTAGGGGGAGCATCTCTGTGTCCCCGTGTCCCCCCGCTGGGAATGGTAGTTAGTGTTCTACACCGAACACTATCTCATTATTTATTTTAATTTATTTTATTTTTCACATTTAATACCCCGCCCCTTCTGCCTCTGGGGAAGCTGCACTATCCCAGCAGAGCCCATAAGGAATGGACACACACACAGTCACACTCCGAAGCCTGGAGAGGGTGAAGTGCCAGACTCAGGTGAGGGAAGCAGGGGTGCAGGTACAGTTTTGGGAATGGGACAAGGAAGGGGGATAACACCAGGTCACAGGCTAGGATCAGATTCCAGGAAGGGGGTGTAGCCTGGGGAGCTAGGATATGAAGAGGGGAGAAAGAGGTTGCCAGGCGGGGCTCAGGAAAGCAGGTATGGGCGTGCTGGGGAGCACTAGAGGGAAGATAAGCAAAGTTATACAGGAGGGGAAATGCAAAAAAGCTAGACAGCAACAAGAGGCAGTAACAGAGACACAGCTATAGACCAGACAACAAGTAAGGCAAAACGGGAGCAGCAGTGGGGCTGGCAATGACTCTGAGAGACTCCGGTAACCAGCAAAGTCTGGATGCTTTCCATGAGCTCTATATAGGACAGGGTGGCCATCATCTTGGCACATGACTCTGCCTCTAGTTACCTAGCAATCCCTGTGCTTGCACTGGGGCTTAAAGGAGCCATGCAGACCTCGTAAGTGCTGCATTCTAACAGGCAGTGGCATGACATGGCAATGTAGAAGCCCTGAGAGAGCCAGGTCACTGCAAGGGAGCACTATGGCTGGGCTGCAAGCTGCGGGGCTGAGCGTGAGCCCTGGGAGAGTGACGGAACCAGAGGGACTGAAGGGAAGCCCCTAGACAGAGAGGCAGCACAGCAGGAAACAAGTGGAAGCGAAGCACTGAGGCAGTGCAGGGAGGCTTATCCAGGGATCGGGCCGGGCTGGAGCCAGGCTGGAGTCAGGGTCTCACCTGAAGAGGGGGCCGGGCTGTCCAGGACAGAGGAACAACAGGTACCCCAGGCCTGGGGTGGTCAGGAGGGACTGTGTCTGACAGAGACCCCAGGGACTGGGCTAGGTGAGAGCAGCAACTTCCCATCAGGACAGAGTTAAGGTGAACCCAGTTACAGTAGGTAAGGGAGTTAGCAACTAATATGTTAGCAGGTTTCTTTTCATACTTAAGTAGACTATATATAATGCGCATACCACAGTGGCAGGTAATATGGAACAACATTGGTGGGGACTGCTGAAGTTAAAATAATTCATAAAAATGTAACACCATTGAAAACTAATAGAGGTCAAAACATTTCATTACTACGGTTGGAACTGACAAACCCCTCTATTAAAGTATCTGTCAACACTGGTAGACAGGTAATGAAGAAGAATTATTAGACCATCAGATTTTCTGCACTGAATTTAGTGGCTTTGTCCATGGTGTACCCCAGTTTACAGAGGTTTATAAGTGAGGATTCCTGGCTCCCCCTAATGTTTGCACACACAAAATTCCCACTGACACCAGTGGAAGCTAGGATTTTGTAAGGCATGTAGGACTGGGTCCAGATTTAACCTGCAATGGGCTGATAATTATGGAGTATGTTTTCTTGAACTCCTATCAACCACATTAGAGGTGCTACTGACTATTAAAAAGTAAGGCAACATTATTCAGGCTTTTCAAAAGAATATAATCAGGGACTTGTGTTCACTGTATTTTCACCACTGGCAACAATGGGGGAAATGCAGAGAACATCAGTCCCCGAATATAATACACAATGGAGTTGTTTTTAAAAAAAAACTAACTATAATTTTTGAACATGCTAAAAAACTACAATATGGAGGAGGATAAGTGCAGAATAAAGGTGGAACAGGACTAACATCCCAGATTCAATATATGAATGATTTGGACAAGAGACAGCAAATTCTGTACTTCAATAGTCAAACAATTCAACAAGCTAGAGACATTACAGTCTGTCTGACTCCATGACCATAAAATAGAGAAGGGATTTTTTTTTATTACAGGAGAACACTTCTAAGCATTGATTTTATTTCATGTGTTATAATATGGTACTATGCCTACCCGTCAAGTAATTTGGTTTTCAACAGAGAACTGTGTGAAAAAAGAACGGGTAGTTTGGCCTTCTTTAGCAAGGAAAATACAAATTAGATTGGAATTGATAATGGAAAATGATCTTTTAAACAGAAGGATTTTAAAAGATCAATATTTGGCAAACATCAAATATTATTATTAGTATATTCCAGAGACCCTTTTTAATCTGATTTCCACATAAACTACTCAAACAATGTTTTCTGGTGGGTTTTCAAGGGAAAATCATGGGAAAGGTGCAGTTGCATGATTTGCAAACCAATTAGTTTTGCACATAATTTAGTAGAATTGCATTGATTTACACCAGTCTGACAGGAGATAAAGTCCTTGGCATTTCAGCTAGGATTGGTTTTTACTTGTAGGGATGTGCAGTGCAGCTGATATCTGTATTTGTATTTAATGTAATGAAATTTGGAATAGAGCTGAAACGAGATTCTATTTTTGTTCACACACAGTTCTTTTTTATTTTTTCTGGTTTTTGTTGTTGTTTCTTGACAAGAATGCAATCAAGATGATGCTGATTCTAGGCTCGTTCTTATTTGTGAGACTGAGCAGAGAATCATGATTCTTGTTGAGAAACATGAGATTTGCAAACTCGAGTTTCAGCCCTAATCCAAAGCTCTTTATCTGTATCTCATTTTAGCATGCACAAAACTGAGACCTAGCCAGTAATGTGAAATAATTGCTTGCGAAGTGTGAGAGAGGGTCTCTGTTAAACTGTATCTGGATTTCCTTTTCTGATTAATAACTTTCAAAGTAGCAGCAGATAATCTTTGTGAGGGTATATCTGCCAGCAGAGTAGAGCGGCGACTTGACAAGGTGCAATTTTGTCAGTTTGGGAGGGTATGGGTGCTTGCACACGAGTTGGGAGGTGAGGGAGACTTCCGTGAGCAGAGATCGCAGGAGGCATCATGGGAAACTCCGTTCGTGGGGGGGGGGGGGTAGCCCTTTTCTGACGTGATGTTGCTCATACGACAGGGCTGTATTTTGAAACCCTGTCATCCGTGAGGGACACTGCACCAGAAATGGGCTAGCCTCACGCACATGAGCGGAGCTTCCCGCGATGGCCTCTGCTGCAATCTCAGCTCCCGAAAGTCCCTCCTACCTCCCAACTTGTGTGCAAGCAGTCTTAGTCTGTTTGTTTCAGATAGTGACATGGCCACCATCATCCATGCTTTTATTAGTTTGAGATTGGACTATTTCAATGCACTCTATGTGGGGCTACCTATGGTGACAGTCCGGAGACTGCAGTTAGTGCAGAACACTGTGGCTCATCTCCTTACAGGGATGGGTCGCCATGAGCACATTACACCAGTGCTCTGGGCTCTGCATCGGCTGCCTATAGTCTTCCAGGCCCGATTCAAGGTATTGGTTTTTACCTATAAAGCGCTATACAGTCTTGGTCCAACTTACCTGTGGGACCGCCTCGCTCTCACACTCTGGAGCAACCTCTGCGGTATGCTGGGGGTGCCCTCCTCGAGGTCCCCTGTGTGGCCTGGGGGGCCACTATGGAGAGGGTGTTCTCAGTGACTGCACCTAGGCTGTCAAACACCCTCCCAGTGGAGGCCCGTTGTATCTATAAAACCTGACTGTTCCACCTGGCTTTTGGTGAGGAAGATGGGGTGTAGGGTGGGATAGGAGGAGGGGGGCGGTTTGGTTTGTGCCTTCCCTTTTATTGTATTTTATGGGTTTTTTTTAATGTGTTTTGATATTGTAAGCCATCCCGGGCTGCTTGAAGCAGGAGGGGCAGGGTATTAAATGATTTTATAAATATAGAAATAAATAGAAATAGTCTCCAACCAGGGTAGCATGATGAGGTGTGAATCTTCGTGATGATGATATGGCTGACAGAAAGGCAGAGTTGTAAGGCATGAGGCAATCTTTGTAAGGCCTTGTAAACAAGAAGGGTGAGATTGAAGGCATGAGAAACAATGGGTGTTTTAAACAAGCAAAGCTGGGCGTGGCATAGCTGCTGAGTGGCACAGCTGCTGAGCAGTCACTCAGGTGGCGTGCGTGCGGAGGGATTCTAAAGGGTGGCTCTCAGCGTGGCTACCTAGTATCCGGCAGCCACCTCACACTCCCCCTGCCATGGACCATGGGGGAAGGGAAAACACGCCAGGCTGGCCTTTGAAATCGACATGTCCCAACATGAGCGCTGGGAAACCCGGGCTCCCCAGCGCTCGCAGCCAGTTTCTGTGACTTGCAAAGGCCATGTTCCCCACCCACAGTGCCTATGAGCAGCAGACTGGTCTGTGGAATGGCTGCCTGCCCCAGTTCATATGGGCAGGGTATGTGTGACTACCCATTGCCATGCGCTTTTTTGGCTTGCCCCGCATGGCACGCCTCACTGGTGTACGTGTTCCTCCACACCACCTTCAGATGGGCGGTTCGACGAGTGGCTCCTGGGTGGCCAATGGCCATGCATGGTAGCATCTCATTTAAAAACACCCAGTGACTCTGGGCAGTAAATGATGTGGCTCGAGTTTCTATTAAGAATGCAGCTTGTAGAAGTTATCATAAATGGTAGGACACTTTGATCGCTGACAGTTTGAACACACTCGTGGCCTCGGGTTCCTTTTGGGGTTACACCTGTTTGAGCATTGCTCTACGGAGAACCTCCACATAGCATGGGACTTGCTTACTAAGTATTATGAAGCAAGGTAATACTTGCTGAGCCTGTGGTCAGCAAGAGCAACGTATTGCTTGCCACACTGCCTGCCCTGGGGGCTTGATGACTCTGGGCACTGGATGACCTCATGTGTTGATAAAGAATCAAATGCAGCTATCTGTGACAGTTAATGTAAATGGCAGGACATATTTGTCCCTGACATTTGAACACATTTGGTCTGGTCACCCCAGCAAGGGCAATGTAGTGCCACACCCCTCCACCTTGGTGCCGATATAACTCTGGGCATTGCATGAACATTTATATTGATGATACACAGAACACAGCCAGCTGTTGCAAGGAGGAGTACTGAGTGAGTAGTGAGGCATTTCTGTGGGGATGTAGGTGAAAGGGATGTGATGGAGAGGGAGGAAGCCCCAAAGTGGAGAGCATTGCACATACTTCTTATTGGGCAGGGCAGATTGCCCTGTGAAGTGGAGGCTTGCCTTGATTGATTTCCCCAGGGAAAAGGAATAGGGCAATGCATGCAGGGATGATATGATGTAGATGGGAAGAGTGACTCTTGTGGGCCTAGGAGGAGCACAGACAAAGCCTCAGCCCCACAGAAATGTCTCTTTTGGCTCCAGCAGAGGCAGGAGACTGATAATGACATGTAACGTAAGGGAATACACCTACAGGACAGTCAAAGGAAACCAGAAGTGAGAAAGGTGAAACTGGAACTGAAGAAATGAACCAGATTTCATCCCATTTTAGAAGTTACAATGGAAAGAAATCTGCACTGGCTCGGGGGGGGGGGGGAGATAGGATATGTTAGGGCTATGGCAGCATAGTGTGACATTTGTGGAGCATTGTTGGCAACACAACAAGACATAGGTATTCTTGAAAGTCCATTAGGGATGCAGGCAAAGGTAGAAAAGGTGAGGCATTAAGGCGTTTGTGAGGGTATGTTTTATGTTCGTGATGAGGGCAGCAGTACAATGCTTCATTGCAATCAATGAAAACCAGAGCATCTAAAAAGCAGAGCGGTTAATATCTGTTTTCAACACAACTTTGTTTTATTATAGATGTCGGTAAAGATCTGTATTATACAAATACAGAACAGTCGTTCCTGGTTTTAGCATCCAAAATTAAAGTATATTAGAACTTAGTCTGGACATCAAGCAAATCTGCTTCTGTAAATCTGTCAGTACAGCCGAGCCGGGCCAAGCCGAGCTGCTTGGGAGATCACTCTGCCCTGCCCCCACCAGCCCAGCACCGCCCCACCTGACGGCTGACTCCAATCCAATCCAATCCACTCCACCCCACCCAGGTGAGTTGCTCCACCCCCTTGGAAGGCACCCCACAAGGACCCTGCCCTGCCCCAGCGGGCGGCAGCCCTTGGGCGGCGCCCGAAGGGCGACGACAAAAGGGCGTTGGCCGTTTTGTGGCCGTCGTGAGGTCGGAGCGAGGACAGTGAGGAACCACCCCCCCTGACGGCGCCCGCGCAACTCAGCCGCCGCCAACCATCGCCGCTGGACATCACACCCGCGAGCGTGGTTCCCCTGATGCCCAGACTGCTACCACCTAGGATGCCTCCCCATACCCCCCTTGCCTCCTCGCCCTCTATCTCCTCCCTCCTTCTCGCCTTCCTCATGGCCCCCCTCCTTCTCCCTCTTCCGCCTCCAATGGCCTTCCTCCAGCCAACCTACCCCTTATTCTCACCCAAGCCCATTCCCCCTCTCCACCCTCATCCCCCCTTGTCCATTCCCTGTAGGCCCACCCACACACAACCCTCACCTGAACCCTCCACACCCAGACACTCCACAGATCACTGTGGCCCATATGAGGACAGTGCGCGACCCAAACCCTGCAAACCCGGCCGCACCCCATCCCCCAGTCTCATCCGCATCCCATGCCTTCCCCGACACCAATTGCCTTTCTCCTGCTCCCTCTGGAACTGCCGCTCATCTGTCACTAAAGCTCCCTTCATCCACGATCTTTTCCTCTCTCGCCCCTTTCAACTCCTTGCTCTTA
>QEPC01008788.1:520002-563103 GCA_003113815.1 Sphenodon punctatus
CGTGCCCCCCCCCGGGAGCCCCTGTGCCCCCTGTTCCCCTCCCCTTCATTCCGCTTACCCGTTTCCTGGGTGCCTCCTCCGGCCCCAGTCCGTCTGATGTCCCCGGGGCGTCGCGTCCTGCCTGCTGCTGCGGGTGTTGTCCCTGCACCTCCTCCATGGTCAGCACAACCCCCGTCTCCCCCTCCTCCACCTGCGCTCCCTCCACCTCCATCGCTGCCCCTGCCTCCTCCTCCTCATCCACCTTCGCTCTCTCGCCCACCACTCTCTTCCGCCTCCCTCCTCGCTCCATCCCGCCATACTTGCCTGCTGCTGATTTCCCTTTAAATCTCCCTCCGGTGGTTGTGTTGTTGCTGGTTGCCTGGCAGCGACGCTGCATGCATTGTCCACGGCTGGGGCTCGTTTCCTTTGGTTCCGCCTGGGGATTGGCGTCCAGAAGTTACTTTTTGTTGTTTCCCGGTGGGGATCTCTTTGACCACGCTTCCCGGGATTTTGCGCCGGGGAGCCCGGGAAGCGTGGTTGAAATTGACCCCATGTGGGTATTGAGCGTGGTGAACATCTGGCGGGCACTGAACAGACGTTCAGGGCTCTTTGGCCCCGCCGCGGAATTGAGCATGGTTCACTGTGGTTGAGCGTGATCTCGTAACGTCTGAAATCACCCACAGTCACCAAGTTACTGAACATGGCTGCGTGTAGCCATGTATCAAACAGTTTGGTGCCTACCAAGTTTGGTGCCACCCAGATTGGTGTGACTGCTTAGTATTATGCAAAGTGTCAAGATGGCAGACCAGAAGGGGCAGGTGTTTTAACACCCATATTGATCCAGTTATCTTTCTAAGAGGATTATTATGTGATGAATCTTTGGCAGTCAGCTCAGCTGAATGGTCTTGGGAGGACAAAGCCTAGTCACCACTAAGTGAGATAGACAGGGCATGAGTCTATAAAACTCACTGCCAATGAAGGAGGATACTTAATTTCTGGGTAGAATTTAGATGGTGGGGAAGGATAAAATACACTTGAAACTGTTTTGGCTGCATCCTGAAGAAAGTGGAAGTGGATGACAGAAATTAGTTGTGCTAGTATTTAAAGTGTCTTCCATGTCAGGAAGGCCCAATATTGAACTTCAGACATTCAGTCTATAAAAAAGTGTTATCTGTATAGCATATGTAACCCTTTTAATAGTATTGTATATTCTTAAACTACTATACTATACAATAATATTTTTCATAACAATTTTAAAAGGCAACTGGTTTGTTATTGAGTTCTATGAAGATAAAACATTTTTATATCTTAAAGAGGACGTACAGGGTTCCTTGGATCTATTTCTACTGAAAAATTTTCAGGATTGCTGTTCACAGCTTCCAGTTGTAGAGTTTCATGCGTAGGATTAATCAAAGGAATATACAAATGGGTCCATCTGTAACACAAAGAAAATCTGCGTAAGTGCCAATAAATTACTAAACTTCTTCCATTATTGCCTGATATTAAAATGTTATGGCTTCTGCCTATGTGAAAAACAAAGATAAAGCTTAACAGTATTCATATTTTAATAGCAGTAACAAGTATTTGATATTATTAATGGTTAATAGTGGTAGAAAGTAACTTCGAAGTGGTAATATCTGTGGCCACTGCTCCACTTTTATGCCCTTCTATTCTCTGCCATCTCCCTAAATAATGGTTATTCTTGCTCTCCATTTTTAGGACTAATTTTGGTGTACAGTAATTCAGTTTAGCCATGTGGTTATTTTATGACTGCTAAAGCCATCAGGAAGATCTGATAGCAGCAAATAAAATGTTAAAACATATATTGCTATGCATTTACAGTCCATAAAGCTGCAGTGGAGTGTAGATACTGTCTGTAAAACTGGACAGAAATTAATGATAATCAAAAAAAGGATACCTGTATTTCTCTTCCATGCAAGTAATGGCCAGGAGAAGCTTGTAATTAAGTAACACCTCCAATAGCTTTTGATTTACTGCCACTGCACAGTAATTCCTCTTGATCATCGTGTAACCTTGAGGACTCCAACAAGACTACTGTATCATGCTCTCCATTTAAAAACAGGCTCTCTTACCCACCTTCTCTTCCACCACATGAATCTAAAGTCTTTTCACTTCATACATCTTTGTACATTGATGATTAAATTTTAATGGGTAATCTTTATGTTCAATAAGTAGTTTTTCTTTAGCTGCTTTTACAGAAAAATGCATTTGCAAAATTGAAGGGAAAGGTGTACTCTTAATCAGTCTTGAATGTGCACTCTATGGCCTGTATTTTTTTCTTAAACTGTTATAGTTGATGCAAACGTATGGGGTACAACCACATGAGCTGTGAGGGCCTAATCCACGTGCGGCTGCACGGCGTGCAAGCACAGCTGCCACACTGCAGGGCAAGCGCAGCAAGCTGGGCAGTTGGTCGTGGGGAAGCTGGGCAGTCCTGCTGCTGTCGGAGTCGTTGTCAAGACCAGGGACATGAATGGCCATCCAGCCCTGCCCGGCCTCCCTCCCCTCCATGACCTTAATTCTGCCACCGGCTGTGATGTGCTACACGTGACAGTTGATAGCACTTGCCACTCAAAGTCCTGTCATGGAGTCTGCCGTGTGGTAGGACAGAAGTGTCCTGGGCACACGGGTAACCACTCCTTGGGCAGCCTTACCCAATGCGTTCTCAGAATTTTCAAAATTTTCCCAAGGATGCGTCGTCATCCAATTCCAGGGCAGGGGGAACATTTGGCAGGCACCGGTCACATGATGCACTGCATCATGTGCCCAGCTGCCCAGAGTGGGGTAAGACTAGTCAAGGCATACTTGCCTTCCCAGACAGTCTCGTACGACTTCATTCATCAAGGCTGCTTGGTTGCAGTTGGCAGGAGTCTGTGGTGAGGCCAGACAGTAGGTATTGCGGGGAAGAGTTCTAACAGGCAACGGGGAAGGCGGCGAGGAAGAGGTGAGTTTTGAGGAGGGATTTGAAGGTGCAGAGGGAGGGGGCAAGGCGGATGTGAGCAGGGAGGAGGTTCCAGGCATAGGGGGCAGCAAGGGAGAAGGGATGAAGGCGGTTAAGGGAGCAGGGGAGACAAGGGAGAGCAAGGAAGGGGACAGAGGAGGAGCGGAGAGTGCGTGCAGGAGTGTGCAAGGAGATTAGGGCTGAGAGGTAAGGGGAGCCAGGTTGTGAAGGAATTTGTAGGTGAATACCAGGAGTTTGTGAAGGATGCGTTCGGAAAGGGGGAGCCAGTGAAGCGAGGAGAGGAGAGGCTGCACGTGGTTGAAGCGACGGGCTGAGTGGATGACCCTAGCAGCGGAGTTTTGGATGGAGATAAGGGGGGACAGATGAGAGCGGGGAAGGCCGGCAAGGAGGAGGTTGAAGTAGTCAAGGCGAGAGATGACCATGGCGTGAACAAGGGTTTTGGCTGAAGAGACACAGAGAGAAAGGGGTGAATCCAGCAACGTTATGGAGGGCGAAGCAACAGGACTTGGCAACAGAATCAATGTAAGGTTTAAAGGAAAGGTGAGAATTGAAGACAAAGCCCAAGTTACGGGCTTGGGGAACAGGACGGATGGTGACCCCATCAATAAGGATGGACAGGGAAGAGGGAGAGGAAGGGTAGGGAGGAAAGATAAGGAGTTCAGTCTTAGCCATGTTGAGCTTGAGCTAATGTTGGGACATCCAGGCGGAGATATCAGAGAGACAGTTGATGAGGCGAGCTTGGACTGAAGGGGAAAGAGAGGGGGTGGAGAGATAGAGTTTAGTGTCGTCAGCATAAAGTTGATATTGGAAGCCGTGGGAGGCAATGAGTTTGCCAAGGCACAGGGTGAGATAGAGAAGAGGAGAGGGCCCAGGACAGATCCTTGGGGAACCCCAACCGAGGGGAAGAAAGGAGGAGTTGGAATTGGGAAGAGAGACACATTAAAGGAGAGTTCAGAGAGGTAGGAGGAGAACCAGTCAAGGACAGAGCCGCAGAAGCCGAGGGATCAAAGAGAGTCCAGTAGAAGTGAGTGGTCGACAGTGTCAAAGGCAGCAGAGAGGTCACGGAGGACAAGAATGGAGTAAAGGCGCTTAGATTTAGCAACAAGCAGATAATTGGTGATCTTGGCAAGGGCAGTTTCAGTGGAGTGAAGGGGGCGGAAGCCAGATTGGAGAGGGTCCAGGGAGGAGTTGGCAGAGAGGAGATCCAGGGAGCGGGAGTAGACAACACGTTCCAGAAGCTTAGAGGCGAACGGTAGGAGGGAGACTGGTCGGTAGCTAGAGGGGTCGAGGGTGGACTTTTTGAGGATGGGAGAGACAGTGGCATGCTTGAAGGCGGAGGGGAAGGAGCCAGTGGAGAGGGAGAGATTAATGACATGTAAAAGGGGGGGGTGCAACAATGGGAGCAATGGAGGTCAGGAGGTGGGAGGGAATTGGGTCGAGAAGGCAGGTGGAGGGGTTGGAGGAAGAGAGCAAAGAGGAGATTTCCTCAAGGGAGGCAGGAGGGAAGGAGGAGAGGAGAGTGGGGAGGCGATGTTGAGGGAGCAGGGAGAGGAGATGGGTGGGAAGCAATGTTCTGGCAGATCTTGTCAATTTTTGAGGTGAAGAATGACGCGAGATCCTGAGCAGAAAGGGAAGAGGGTGGAGGGGGGCAGGGGAGCTTGAGAAGGGAGTCAAAGGTGGAGAAAAGGCGATAAGGGTCACGGGAGTAGGATTCAACCCGGGAGGCATAGTAGTGTTGCCTCGCCAGGGAGACAGCGGAAGAGAAGGAGAATCTGTAGTGGAGGAAATCAGGGTGGGAGCAGGATTTGCGCCAGATTTAATAATCTCTATTAAATCTGGTAGACTTTTTGGAATATTTTCTGAAGACTCCTATGTATGGTTTATTTTCTATAGACCTCAGTTATTTTGCTATTATATATTGAAACATGCAACCCAATTAAATAAATTAAGATAGATAGATTAGATAGATAGAGCCAAAATCTGTACTTACTTTCCAAGTTCACATTCTGTTTCAGGCAATGTAGTTGGCAAAGGTTTCTCTGCATGCAGGTTAAGCGCATACCAAAACTCTCCAAACTTCTCTGCTAGGAATATAACACTAAAAAGAGAGGCACAAACAAGTTCTACTAAAGATGGAATAATTAAATATTGTCTAAATTATTGAAAGAATAGAAAAAATAAAGAGTTCATCACATTTTTTAATATAAGGCCCCTTTTTCAATAGTGAAATTCCTGTATGTTTCTGTGAAATTTAAATTAATTTCAAAATTAAGGAACAAAGGCACAGTCTTAATGGCAAAAATGGCCATTAAAATGGCTATAATTTCAGTGATAAAAACTCTGGGTCGATTGCACAGGTAGGTTCCCCTTACCCCTGCAATTTTACAATGGCTGTGCAATTATAATCAATGGAAGTTGCTAAGAAATAAAAAAACTGAATTTCAATCTGCATTTGGCAAACTATTGCTCTATCAACAATTTTCAACTTAACTTAGCAAAAACCAAAATTATGGGTTTTGGTAGAGGAAGGAAGAAGTTCCCATGGAAGATTGGGTTAGAAAAAAATCGAACAAGTTGTCCACTATAAATATCTTAGGATCATTCTTAGCAAAACAGGTAGCTGGGAATTACAGGCCAAATCGGCTCTAAATCGAGCAACCAGCACGGCTGTTGCGATTTTGAATTACTTTGCTGGGAAAGGTTTTGGAAGAGAGGTTATGGACTTAAAAGTTCTTGATGCCCGAGTGGTTTCCCAACTACTCTATGGAGCGTCGATTTGGGCAGTCATTCGACCGTACAATTTGGATAGAGTTCAATCCATATTTCTCAGGAAACTTCTTCAATTACCTATGGGAATAGCTTTGGCTGCCATCAGAGTGGAATTAGGGCAACTCAGATGGGGCATAAGAGCACTGAAGCACACCCTGTCATTCTGGCTACATGCAGACATTTTCCCCCAAACGGGATTGTTTCCTTTATTAGCTAAGGATACTTTTGTTTCCTCATCGTCTTTTGCGATGAGGGAGTACATAGCTAAACGGGGCTTTTCAGTGATGTATTTAAAAGGCAAGGGTCTTATGGCAGCTAAAACAGAGATATACAGTAGGATAAATGATATTGCATGGCAGGAGGATATAGCAACAATTAATGCCTCATCATCCTTGGGGCTTTACGCAGAAGTAATCCCTAAGGTCTGGCAGGCTGCTAGGTATTGGCAGGAAAACTTGTCTCCTGCCTTGGGGGGGGAAATTATTTTGGCCCGGTTAAACACACTTCCCTCGAAGATATTGGAAGGACGATGTGCTAGAATACCTTTTGTAGACCGGCTTTGTCCTTTCGATCTGCAGCAAGTTGAAACAGTGAGCCATATCTTAATGGAGTGTCAACTCTATTCTAAGATCAGAACGCAATATTTGGAGCCAGTATTGAGCAGATATCCAGGAAGATCAATCCTAGAATTGGCTAGCCAAGTTTTTGTTATTGTCATTTATAATTCATGATTGTTTTTTGAATTTTAAACCTTGTAGCTGTTAAAATTTACAAAATCTATGAAGGTTGAATTTCATATATTAACTTTTAAATTGATTTGTTCTTTGGAACTGTTGTTTATTTAAGGGCTATGGCCGCTTGGCTATGTCCATTTGTCAATAAACTTGACTTGAGTACTGGCAAAAATCTGCACTTTAGCAAAATAATGCTTAATTAATAGCTCACAAAAACCCTCTTACAATTATTCTGTGCTAAGCAGTCTGCCTTGACTAGTTCAACTAGGGACTATGATCAGTGGTGGCAACTATGGAGTCAAGACCAAAAGGTCATCAATCTTATCACTGCTAATTATCACATTACACAGACTCATTTGGGTTTCCAATGGATTAAACATCTTTAATTTAAATGCTCTCCATATTCATTAAGTATTGGATCATTTCTAATACGTCATGGAGAACTTTGAAGCTAAATGGATTCTGCTCAAGAATGTTAAAAAAAGACTACCCCCTGTTTTAATGGAGTCAGTTTAGTTTAGTTCTGTTTCTGCAACGAGAAGGTCTTGTATCACAAACTTTATGGTAAACAAAAAGCAATCCATATGGAAGTTGTTAGAATGTGTTCACTGATTGTAAGAAATGTAATTAATAATATTAAAGTAGCATCATAAGGATTTTGACTGTTCATAGCTATAAAAGATGCAGATGATAGATAGATAGATAGATAGATCTGTCTGTTTTATATCCAATAATAGGAATAAAACAATAGTACAGAAAATGACTGATTGGAGTTATTATTGGATCTGGTGAAACTACTTGTAGTAAGCATTATAATGCACATATAAGCCAACTCTGCAACTCACCTTCCATCTGAGCTGCCAGTAATAGCTGGGGAGTACTGTACTTCATAGAACAGAGTTTCACGTGGCTGCAATGTAACAATTCTTTTGCCACTAAGCGCAGTATTCATTAACACCACATCTAACTGGAGAGTTTCATCTGTAGGATTAGTGATGGAAATTTCAATGGGAATGGTATCCTAGAAACATAAAATGATGACTTATTGATCTTTGCAAAAAATGTCTGCCAAAAGTATTGTAGGGAAACCACTCACACGGTATTTGAAATGAATGGAACTTAGACCACAGCTGGTCAAATTAACACAAAAGAGCAATATAACAAGAGGCAGTCCTAGGCAATTTTCAAACAATACATCACCGCTTTTTTCCAATTTGAAATCAGAAGACTCCAAATTTCACTTTTTTTTTCCTCAACAGCTCTACCTCTTCACTTCCAAGAACTCCCTTGCTGCTTTACGTAAACAAAACAATTTTTATTTCATTTCTTTAACATCTAACTCTAGACTGTTGACCCTGGAAGCCAGGGGCATAGCTAGGTGGGTATAGGCCCTACTGAAGAAGATAGAATGAAATCCCAGCTGAGGCACACAACTCCAGCGTGCACATAGGGTAAAAACAAATGAGACAAGGATGAGCTGGATTCCCTGGCCGCTCCAGGGAGGGCCACCACAGCTGCCACACGTTGGGCAGGCAGGGAGGGCAGTTCAAATGAGCAACCCCACACTGGGGAATCAGGGCGGGGGGCTGTCATCACAAGTCCCTCCACACCACGGGTCGGCCGAGGCATTGTCCACACAGGGCAGAACTTTCGGACCCCTGCTGTACTGCAGGATTGAGCCCGAGGAGGAGCTACTTCCAAAACAGCTGATGGGGGGCCTGAAGGAGTGCACTCACCAGGGCCACCAAACAGCTGATCAGGGAGGTCCAGGGGACCAAGCTCACCTGGATTGCCAAACAGTTGTTTGTTGCACTCACCCGGGTCAGGTGAGCATACGCCTCCCCTCCCCCCCAAATCAGCTGTTTGACAACCCATGTGAGCATGCTCCTCCAGGCCCCCTGATCAGCTGTTTGCCATACTCACCTGGCCTGGGTAAGTGTGCTCCTCTGCACCTTCCCCCCCGATCAGCTGTTTCTGAGGATGAGGGAAGAGAGGAATATTCAGGACATGGATTTTTGTCATATATCCATTCCCTATCCTTAAATGCATGGCTTCCTCTCTGCCCACTTCCCCATGAGTTCACTCTTTAAGTGCTGGAGGGGAAGGGCTGGATCCACGGGCCAGGTGAGGAATTAGAAATAGGTCAAATTAAAAAAAAAATTAAAAATGGCCCACAGACTGGGGGATTCTGCACCCATGGGGGGGATGGTGCACTACATATCTTGAATATTACACACAGCTCTGTTCAAATCCATCTCAAAAAGGAAACAGTAAAATTAGAAAATGTACCAAAGAGAGCAACAAAAATAATCAGGGTGTAGAATAGATTTCGTATGAGCAGAGACTTCCAAAGTAGGAGTCGGAAACTTCTGGAACATGGGCCATATTCAAGTAATGGCTGGTTTCTATTTGGCCCATTTTCAGTTCCTGCATCTGCCCCTCGGATGCAGTGCTTACTCTCGAGCACTGAAACACTGAGCTCAGGAGAAGGAATCAGAGATGAGGGCAAGGCATGCACTCAAGGAGAGAGGATGGATGCATGGCACAGATTCATGATCTAGATCCTCCCCTTCCTTCTTCTGTCCTGAGAACAGCCCTTAAGCAGCCACACTCTCAACTCCTGTCAGGTCCACAGAGCTTTGTACTAATTTTCTATGGTTTTTCTCTCCTCCTTTAAAGATTAATCTAGAGAGTGTGATGAGAAAGAGAGTGTGGTCCAAAATGTAAGAGATGTAGACAATTATATCTTTTATTGGACCAACATATGTTGAGGAGACTAGGGTTCTTCAACTTAGATAGGAGATATTTTTTTTGAGGGGAAATATCAGTGCGTCTCATAAAAAGTGAATAGGGAGCTGTTAGATACCTTTTCTCATAAAATAACATGTTGGATAAACCCAGTGAATCTAACAAGCAGCAGATTAAGAACAAACAAAAGGTGGCTCAGGAGCGGAGTACAGATAACGTCATAATTGCTTTATTTCTTGTTCATCTCCTCTGAAGCACTTGGTACAAGCCACCATCAAAGATCAGATTTTGGGTACAGCCATGAGACCAGGGCCAGCCCGCGGCATGTGCTACCAGTGCCCAGGCACATGGCCCCACGGGGGGGAGGGGCCCCGCGCTGTCGGGGGCTAGAGACTGACAGACGCTGCCGTTTTTTGTTTTTTTCCCCACCGGGCGTCTCCGAGTCAGTCCTCATGGGGGCGGGGGGGCGTAAACTTCCTGGGAATCCCTGGCCAGTTATACGCTGTGGAGCTGAGCTGACAGTCAAGTTGCAGGTAAGTAACCAGCCACCCCTCATCCCCTGAAAATCCACCCCCAATTCTAGTAAATGCCGGCCTTTGGAGCCTCGCAGCAAAGCTTGGCACATGGCCCCTGAAATCCTTGGGCCGGCCCTGCATGAGACGCTAACCTGATTTGGGCAGAATTACCATGCAATGCAGCCCACTGTATTGCCCAGCAACTGCCAGTTGTTCACCCCACATCTTAGGCAGGATGGACAGCTGGCGACTACGCTCTGCATCCTACAAAAAAGGCCAGGGAGGCAGTGCATAGTAGACTTACCCAAAGTGGGGTAAGGCTGCTCAACATGGGTTAGCACACCCCTGCTCGTGGGCCCGGTTCCTGTTTGCCCTGCCCCATGGCGAGGACTGCCACAGGGCTTTGAGCAGCGGATGCTGTTGCCAGTCACATGTAGCCACATTATGGCTGGGGGCAGGATAGGGGGCTGGCCGGGGGAAGGTGGTGCAAGGCTGTTTATCCGTGCATGTGGCCAGCGCTTTGGACTGCCCTGGGGTGTGGTGGAACCTCTGACAGCGGCCTGCCTGGTTTCCCCATTGGGGGGGGGGGGGGAAACCATCTTCCCTGTTCTTTGCACTGGCCCTGAAGTGTGGGAGCTGCAATTTCCCGTCATGTGGTGCGTGTAGGATCGGGCCTGCAAAAGTTTGTGTGGCTGTACCCACTGGCTAAATGGCGCATTGGTCTGGTCCATTATGGCAGCACTTATATTCTCATGTCAAAGGTAGAATATTTCAATTCAGAGAGTAGGAGTACATAAATATCTGAGAAAGTTAGTAATAAACAGTCAAGTTTAGGCAGGAAATGTATTGTATCCCAAACTCAGCTGCCTAGCATACACATTTGCTTACTGCCCTCAGTATATGCTTTCATGTTTACAGAAAATGGCTATTGGATTTGAGCATACATAAAATGTCTTTAATGTTCTACAGATGGTAGGGTTATATACCAACAATTTAAATCATCCAAGTGCCTTGCATCAGTAAGATGCAATTTAAGTTTGCAATAAAATATTTTAAAGCTCAGATTAATAGTTTTACTAGTGTAAACAATTTTCTGAATCTATTTACCATTTTATTACTAAGGACTTCATAAACTCAAGACTATAAAGGTAGCCATATGTTGTGGTTAAGAAAAAATTTAATATAAAAGAATAATATTTGAAATCCATGGTACCAGGCAATTTTTACCAACTACTTTGCCTGGTTTTGTGCACTCACAATTCACACAGTTGCAAGTTTGTTGTTATTGCAGAAATACCCAAGAATATCATCATATATAATAAATGTGTACAGTGATTCTTAGTATTCATAGACTTATGTAGTACTTTCTTTGGAGTTGTTTTCCTGGAAACAATCACAAGATTGTTAGTTAGTTTGAGAGAGGTGTTTCTCAAAGAAAAAGCACAAGGTATTGTTAGAGAAACCATAAAAGAGTCAAAGGAGGGTCAATTCCCACCCAGAAAACCAAGTTTATTATAGTTTGTAGAGGAACAAGGTTTATGGTAGAGGGAAGCAGGAAAAAAATACAGGAGATGTGAGGAAAGGGTGTGTAGTGGATAAAAGGAAAAGGAAAAGGAGGAGTCTTGTTGCTGTTTAACCACTCATCACCCAGTAAATTGTTGCCCTGCTTCAAAATGATAGTTTCTGGGATAAGCTTCTTCTCTATGCTTTATGGGCTCCAAAGTTTGGGGTTTTTGTTTGTTTGTTTACGAAGGAGGTTGCTTTTGAAAATCTACCTCTTGATCACAGATTTATTCAAGAACTGTAATGATTTAGAATCTGAATGATTCACGCACAAATATAATAGATGCCTAGATTTAGAGTTCTCTGTCGTTCAGAAGCATCCTTTGTCCCCTGGATGAGTGAGGCCTATGGGTGAACTGAGGTGGCTAGGAAAAAATGAAAGGGAAGACCTGGCTGCTCTGCTCTTTCACCTTTGCCCCCTCCCACAGCTGCTTCAGCCCCCACCGTTACCCTTCCTGAGTTCATTGCATCCAATATGGTGAGCCGGGGGAAGAGGCTCTTTCCTACTGCCTCACCCCTGCTTTGTCTGGGTCACAAAAAAAGCAAAGAATGCAAGGGCCTCATTCCTTTTCACAGACAACAGTGAGTGAAGCTATATCAGGAATAAATTTGTGTAGAGAAAGCAAGGTTGTCGAGATGGTCCCAAAATATAGGCAATAGAAACAAAGTAGTACAGCGATAACTTTTATTGGACCAACTCCAGTTAATGGAGGTGTGCAAGCTTTTGGACCTCACAGGGACCTTCCTCAGTTCCAACTCCCGACTTGCCTGAGGAAGGGGTAAGCGAGGGGAGAGCCAAGCTGCGGCTGGTGGCGCTGTTGCTGCCCCATTGATGATACAGGAGCCTCTGCTGTGCTAGAGCAACCGTGAGTGAGCCCAGCTGTGGAACGCTATCCTGGACAAGTAGCTGTGGCTGGCGGAGCTCGGGATTGGCCAGGGAGAACTCACCCCCCCCCAAGAGGGTGGAATGAAAAGGCAGGTTGCCCCAGGCGTGCGCGCCTAAGGGCTGCGCGTGCAAGGGCATGCCCTTGTGCGCGTGGCCTTAGGCGCTGGCCGCGGGGGGTCGGTCGCCTGTGCTCGACTTGGACTACTTGTTTTTTTATTCCTTTGGATTATTTGTACTGTGTTCCCTATACCTGTGTGTACTCTGAGTTGGGATGGATAAAAAGAGACCGAGGAGTTGGGCTTCACCTGTGTGCGAGGGCTCTCCCAGATTTAAACATTCTAAGACAGATAAGTGTGCTCCATCCCTGACGCCAGATGTGCTAGCTTTGGCTAACCCCCTCCCCCCCCTGTGTAGACTCGAACTGGACTTCCCCTGGAGCATCTTCTTCCTATTGTTTGGCACAGGGTCCTCATGGGAAGGAGGTCCCCTTGGAGGGCAGGGAAGTTAGTGGCATGGCCCCGCAGGCTATCCAAGGGGATCCCCCCGATGGACATTCTGGCACTGCAGTGTCAGCTTATTTCGCGTACAATTACATTGATGTTTGACAGCATGTCCAATATAGGGGACTCGATGCTCTGGGTTAAAGAACATCTTAAACAAGTGCTTACCAAACTTGACTCAGCAAAAGTAAGGGAGAGGGATCAAGCCATGTCTAATGTAACAATGGATAAGCAAGGCAGGATAAAGTGCCAAGAGGGATTTTATAGCAGGAACAATCTCTTAGCAGGTAGAAGATATAGTAAGAGGCTTGGGGATCCTTCTTGTATAATTCCCAATGCACACTAGGTTAAGATTGGGCCCTTGTCACAAGGGGCTATCCCCAAATGGGACAATGTTTCTATAATAGCTCGTAATTTATCTAACTTATTGAAGCTTAACGTGGTCCCGGACGATGTACAAAGGGTAGGCAGGCTGAGCCATAGTAGTAGGAAACTGTGCATTAAGCTTTTTTCCCATCATGTCATCTGGTTCACAAATTGTTCCTAGTCAGGAAACACTTAAAGTATTGTGGTTTATCAATAGATAGGGCCTATGACACTGTGGATAACCTAGGGAACGAGTCTGTCCTGCCATCTCACTTGTCTTCTCCCTGTGCCCCCCTAGGGCCTACTAGACTTCCTGGTGGGACATCCACAAGCCAGTTGGTTAGAGACAATGAGAGGGCTAGGACGCAGATAGCCCGGGGTATTGTCATCCCACCCTTAGAGGGTGGCCCAGGTGTCTCAGCCAATCTCTGCCAGGTGGCTCAGCCACCAGGAAGTACTTTAATGGAGACAGGGATTAATTATTATGAGGGACCTGCAATCCTGGCTGATGCTGTTAAAAGTTATTTGGGAGTTCCCTCAAGGGGGGTGGGAGAAGTTCCCTCTCTGGCCCCCTTTGAGGAACTAACTATTATTAATCAAGACCATTTTATTCAAAAATTAGACTCCCTGAGGAAGGGTCTACCTTGCCTCCAGCTGGATTATCTAGCACCAGATATAGAAGCTCGGAGGGAAACATATCAGCCACAAAATGACCCTGTTACCTATGCTGCTGCTCGCTTTCTGTCTGATGGAGAACTAGGATTGGTAAACCCCTCGGTACATAGGGTAGAATGCACAACCCTTGCAGCTAGTTTGGGTAATGTATCCCTAAAAGTATCACATAAAGAAAAGACAGTGGTTCCTTTGAGGCTTCCCATCTGGCCTTTTTTGAAGACCAGGTGTCTATTAAGCATGTTGTAGCAGAGGATAGGCCTTGTTCCCATGGGCTACAGCAAGGATCAGTTCTGACGTAGTAGTAACTCAGGAATGACATGAGGGGGCCCCCAAGGCGCCTTTGATTTCAGCAAATCGGGAACGAATTGGGGATATTGTACAGTCGTGTTTTTTAGATAAAATTGCCCCTGCTATGGATTTTTTGCCCCTAAAGGGAACTATGGAAGGAAGAAGTCAGGCTGAGGGGTCTCGTTCTTTCCCCCAGCCTAAAACAAGTGGGAATATGCAAGTAAGGACTATTTCTATTGTTTCATGGAACATTTCAGGTTGTAAGTCGAAACTTTATGATCCAGATTGGACAGCATTTATTTCCCAATACGATTTAGTCTTCCTCCAGGAGACATGGCTGGGTAAAAATAATGACCTGGTGGTGCAGGGCTATCAAACATCCTCTACCCCAGCTATAAAATTTTGTAGGAAGGGACGACTGTCTGGGGGATTGGCTGTATTGGTGAGAGATGTGTATGTCAAATTCTATAAATCTCTCCCATCTCAAAGGTGTGAGTTCCAGGTAGGGACTTGGGAGTTATCCTGTGGGGAGCGTTTTGTCTTTTTAAATCTTTACATCCCTCCGGATGATTCCAAGTATTATAATATAGATGTATGGGAGGAGCTGGACCGCCTTTTGGAGCAACTGGAAAGAACTTATTCCTTGGCCTTCCTGGTGCTCCTAGGAGATTGGAACGCTAGGATTGGCACCAAAAGTGTGGGTTCCCCAGAAGATAGCCCGCCAGGAGGAGAGGCATCTCTGGAAAGGAATTCTAAAGATCAAGTGGTGAATGAAATGGGGAGACATATGCTTAGACTTTTGAGTGTGTACGATCTAAGGCCACTGAATGGGGGCTCCGCCGGGGACTGTGAACGGGAGTTTACATTCATTAACTCCAATGGTAGGAGTGTTATTGATTATATAGTTGTTCCCACACAGTATCGGGGAAGATTCTCCAACTTTAGAGTTATAGTGAGGGCGGAGAGCGACCATATGGCCTTGGCCACATGGATCAGCCTTCCCCCCGCTGTAGGTTGTACCATCATTAAAGATGGGGGAACTTTGGGGGCAGCATGGAGGGTAGCTGTGAAGTGGACAACGGCCCAGGCCATTAAATCCTTTGATATACTTTGGAGTCAACCTTTCTGTGGAAATCGCGACCTAATTTTGGAGTCTAAGGAGGAGGATGTGGAATTGGTATATAGTACTTATGCAGATATAACCAAGGAGCTAGGGGAAACTATTCTCTCACACGAAGTACTTAGACGTCCTTCTTCTACTAAGAGTTGGTATGACTCAGATTGTAAACAACTAAAGCGAAACCTGTTGCAAGCAAAAAAGAATTGGGTTAAAGCTGCTAGCCCATGGAGAACTGGTTGCTAAAAGAAGGGAATATAAGTCCCTCCTAAAGGCAAAGAAAACCCTATTTTTTAATCAAGTGTGGGCAAGATTAGTTGTAGCTGCCAATACCAAAGATTGAAAAACATTCTGGACCCTAATTAACCTGAGATTGACGGGTGGTTTGAAAAGAACTATGCCTCGCATCGACGAGTCGATCTGGACTAACTACTTTGGTGACTTTTATAGTGACACTCCCCAGGAAGATGGTTTGTCAGATGACTCGCCAACAGTGGTATCTGTATTCCCTAGGGGTCCCTTTGAACCATATGTTGATAGTGAGCAAGTCAGGGAATTGATACTCTCACTAAAATGGAGTAAGGCCCCTGGGGAAGATTGGATTTGTGCAGAAGTACTTCAGGATTGCGTGGAGTGGTGGGCTCCCCTTCTAGCTAGATTGTTTACTTTGGTTAATAAAACTGGTTGTATACCACCTCGGTGGGAAGAAAGCATCATCGTAACTATATTTAAGAAAGGTGATCCTAGCGACCCTGGGTGTTAGGGTAATAAGTAAATTATACGCAAAGTCTCTACTGAAGCACCTGGAAAATTGGGTACAGGCACAGGAGATAATACCAGAAGAACAATTTGGCTTTCGGAGGGGATACTCACCCATTGATAATTGTTTTGTGCTGGGCCATTTGGTAGCAAAATATACTAAAATAAGAGCAAGTCAGCTGTTTCTCGCCTTTATAGATCTTAGAAAGGCGTTTGATTCGATATCCCGGAGGAAATTCTGGGGTAAGTTGGATGCCCTGGGTATTAATGAGGATATGCTACTCCTTTTAATCCAACTACATTCCCCAAATAGAACTCGGATAAGGTTGGATAATAATGGGACTCTGTCCAATTATATCGCGGTCAACAAAGGAGTGAAGCAGGGCTGCGTACTAGCTCCCATATTATTTAATCTGTATACCAGCAACCTCGTTGCTGAGTTATTCGCTATTGAAGGCGACCCCCCAAAAATTAAGTCCAGGAAAGTCACTATGTTACTGTTCGCGGACGATATTGTCTTAATATCCCAGACTAGGAGGGGTCTGCTGAAACAATTAGACCAGTTAGCAGCCTATTGCACTAGGAATGACCTGGTTATCAATATAGGGAAATCTCAGGTTATGGTTATGGGAAAGGAGAAGCGCACATACACTTGGCCCATAAAGGACCAGAAGTTGTCGCAGGTGGACTCTTATGTCTACCTGGGCATCACCTTTTCATCCAATGGCAAATGAGAAAGGCATAAAATGCAAATCTCTTTAAAGGCAAAGGCGGTATCTAGAGGTGTGACCAGATTAGCAACAAGGTCACTGGTATATCTACCTCACAAATGCTGCAGGTCTTCAGAGCAAAGATTGGTCAACTCCTTGGGTACAGAATGGAAATTGTAGCTGGAACAAAATTGGATACTCTGGATATAATTCAGAAGCAATTTCTTCAAGGCTTATTAGGTGTTCCGCAAAGTGTTCCAGCCGCTGTTGTACGTGCAGAGACTGGAATGCTATCAATTATGTGCACTGCCAATCAGCTACCTATTAGATACTGGTTAAAGTTGTGTGCTAGAGGTAGGCTTGATCTGCCTCTTCTCTGTTTACATTAAGAGCTCGAGCATGATTCAGCTCCCCTCTATCCCTGGTTAAGTCACGCCGATACACACTTGAGGAAATTGGGCCTTTCATTCACCATTTGTTAGGGTTTAGCCTTCCCTACCAGGTGCGATTGGTAAAATCTAGAGCAGAGGATATTGCTAAGCAAGAAGATATGGCCTTGAACTCTGGATGGAAAGTAGCCCCTTTGTATTCCTCCTTTAAGTCTGTTCATGGACTCGAATCTTATCTGAATAAGTTAAAGTAAAGAAATCTGCGAAGGGCATATACTCAGTTACGCTTCCAGCTGTGCGAATCAACAGTGTTGATAGGACGGTATAGTGGGAAGCCATATGGGGAAAGGCTTTGTCCATGTACTCTGTATGAAGTAGAAGATCTGCAGCATGTTCTTTTTAGATGCACCTTCTATGACGAGTTACGACAAGTTTGGCTGTATCCTCTCTATTCCGGAAAAGACTTTCTTTCTGTAGATCAGAGGATGATATGGCTTATGTCGTCTGATGATGACTTAATTGTCAACGCTGTGGCTTCCTTTGCTCTTTTAGCAGTAAGAATTCGGAAGGAAATTCTTCAGACTGTTTAATTTATCTTCCATATGACTTAGTAAAAGTAGTAGCTCCCAAGCGACTTGTTTGCTCTTATCCGGTTATGGGAATTGATTAGGGATGTTAACCTTTTATTCTGTTTCAATATGGTAAGTTGATATATATGTTAATATTTAAATGGCTGCTGTATTATACGCTGTTTATGTTATATGTTGAATGTCGTTTGTTTGTTAGTTATGATTTTATGTTGGGTCATGGCGGAAGCTGGTATCCAAATAAAAATTTGATTTGAATTTGCCTGAGGAAGGACCCTGTGAGGTCCTAAAGCATGCATATCTCCACCAACTGGAGTTGGTCCAATAAAAGGAATAAATTTGGTTCACTGTACCAAAGAGGATGGACAGCACCTAGTGCTCTAGACTGCTTGTTAGGGCTTGATTCTCTCTGTAATATGAGCTGGGGCTATGGGACAGAGAGAATTTGCATAATGGATTGATTCAATTTACTGTGCAGAGGAGAATGGCAGGGGCAGGGTGCATAACCTGCCAACCTCCCTATTACTAGGGCAAAAATCTGGCAGGGGAGCACCCCAACTGGACTCCCTACACAGCAGCAAATGCCTATTTCTGCTGCACCTGTTATGGTGCTGGCATTCCAACGGCTCTGCATACTTGCTTGGAGTTCCAAGCTGCACCCTCACTGAAGGACTGAGTTGCAAGTTCAGCATTTATTGATCTGCAATACGTAAGTTACAAGCTAAACATAAACTTCTCCAAAATACACTCTATAATTACTGGAAAGTACCGGAACTACTGCCTTTTTCTTTCAACTACTTTTCTTTTGAAATAATTACAGCAGTACTGAATTACTAGAGTATTTTGCATACACCAATCAAGGACTTGCTTCAAAGAGCAAGCTTTATCCTTGCATCTGTGGGATGTCATACTGCCAATATGCAGCTTTTCAATAAGTTCTGGGCATGCATGAAGGGAACTGCTGTAAACATTTTTTAGTAGAACCAATATTTTCCTGATTTCTGGCATACTAAAAACTTTCCTGTTCTTCCTTCTTCACTGGTCTTTAACTCTTCCTTGAGGCCGACTTGTAAAGGCTTACTGTAAAAGCATAATAGGGTTAATAATACAGAATGCTGCTATGAAATTGGAACACAAGTAAAATAAAAGGTAGTGTAAGGACAGGGGCTTGAACCAGCAATCTTGGGGCTCTGGAGGTGGTGACTGGCTAGGATCCAGGATTAGTGCTGCCACACCCCTCCTCTGCTTTTCTCCATGCTCCCAGTTTCTTGCTTGGCTGCCTGCCTGCTGTATAAAAGGCAGGCCTGCAGTCACGTCCCCTCCACGATCGTCGCAGCAGGGGTTTAGCGGAGCCCCCTCCTCCTTCTTAAACAAAGAAGGCAAGGCGGGAATGGCTGCTTGAGGGTGGGGGAAAAGCCGTGGTTGCTAAGCAACCTCAGCCGAAGGCACCCGGTACTCTCGCGAGAGTCTGGATTCCCGTGCGCCATTTTAGCCTCCCCGCTCACGCGCCTCATTCGGCCAGGGAGAAGGATGCGCAGCGAGGCAACGCGGTGGGAATCAGGCCGCTTGCCTCTGAACAGTGTAGGGCTCGTGTTCCGGGTTGAGCGAGGTGGGATTGTCCCCCCCCCCGGAGTTTTGAGGGTCTTCTTCCCCGCGAGATGGGAACCAGGCCGCTGCCTTTGAGCCGCCTTTGGGCTCGTATGCCGGGCGGGCAGGCGGGGCGGGATTCCCCCCCCCCGGAGTTCCGAAGGTGTCTCCTCCTCCGTGCAGCGGGAACCAGGCCGCTTGCCACCGAACGTGGTAGGGCTGGAGTGCCAGGTGGAGCGGGGTGGGCTTGCCCCCCCCCGGATTTCTGATTGGGTATCCCCCTCCAGTGGTTGGGAGGGGAGCTGCCCCTTAAAGCAGGCGGGGAACCCAAACCCCCCTTGGAACTGAGGCAGAGGAAGTTTCGGGCCAGACCCCGAGGGACCTCCTAGAAGGCTGGTGGAGGTGTCCCCCACTAGGGGAGTGTGTAGGAGCCCAGTGACAGGTCATACAAGGTAGCCCCCCCCATTGGTAATTCACCCCCCGAGTGAGGTGCTTCCCCAGAGGGCTTGCGAAGCCTACCCCTCCCCGTACCAGGTGATCCGCCCCAGGCCTGTCCTAACGGACCGGCGCCAGCAGGTTTGCGGACCCGCCCCCGGTTGAGCAGTAATCACCGGGGCTGAGGTTGCAAAGGGCACAGAAGGCTACTGGAGCCCTGCCCCTGGGAGCAAACCTTCGGGTCAGACTAGTTCCCCAGCAGGGACCCAAGAAAAAGGGGATTAGGATTGTGAGGAGTGGGGTGTAAGTATGGCCCGCCGCAAGGTCCAAAGGAAAGTCCCAGCAAAGAGGGTCACTAAGGCCCCCCAAAGGGGCTAAAGCCAAAGGGCAGCAACAGGGCAGGGCCACGCAGGAGGCAGTCCTCCAAGCCATGCAGGCCCAGTTAGCAGGATATCAGGCCCGCATAGAGGAGCTGGAGGGTGGCCGCAGCATTACTGTGCATGCACGGGAAGGAGTCATTACCCTTCTTGCTGTGAATGGGGGATGCAACCAGGGGGGCGGGCCGCACAAGGCCAGGCCAGTGGCTGCGGGCACTGCCAAGCCCACAGGTACAAGGTGGCGGCCCAAGCGTGGGGGGCAGCCCAGTGTTGCGCACGTCAGGCCATGCGATGTTGTGGCCATAAGGAGGACCCCCACCCTCTGTCGGGGGATATGCTGATGTGTCAGCCCCGCAAGGGGAGCATCTGCTTCAGGCCACTAAAGAGAAGATCTGGAGTGGTGAATATACTGACATATTTGCCCTCCTTTTTAGTGACCCCATACCGGACCCCAATGATAAGGAAGACAGGAAAGAAAAGGAGAAGTTCAGAAGGCCAAAGGCCGAGTGCACCTGGTCGAACTGGACAGCTGCTTACACTATTTATATGGGGGTGACACTGTCAGGTTCCCAGAGTGCGGGCTGGAGATGATCAAGTACTCGGACATTGTGCGCCGAGCCTTTGATACAGGTGGACCGTGCGCTTGGCTGCGCTATGATGAATCCTTCCGGCATAGGGCAGCCAACAACCCGCGCCTGCGCTGGGATCTCCATGCCCACGATATCTGGAGTGCATCAGCTGGAGTGCATCAGCTGCTTCAGGTATGCCCCGCGATCTGATAGTGGCCATGTGCTGTCGCGTGCAGGGGGTATACAGCAAATCGAAGGTGGACAGAGAGGCAGACCACGGCAGCCATTAGGGGGTCCTACATGTTGGGATTTTAACGATGGGGGCAGGTGTTTTCTGACCCAATGTAAATTTAAGCACGTGTGCATGTAGTGTGCGGGCGACCACGCCGCCCCCATGTGTAATAGGTTCAGGCAGTATGGAGCTAGGAACAGGCGGGCAACAGGCAGGCCCCCACCAGTCAAGGGAGTGCTAACCAAGCAGTGGGGAAGGGTGCCACCAACCCCGATATGGCATGAAGCCTTACGGCTGGCAACCTGAGACTACCCCAACCACGTGACCGCTGATTATGTTGTCGAAGGATTTAGGATGGGCTTTAGGATCCTGACGCAAGGCCCTCGTTACCATTTGGGCGCAAAAAAATTGAAATCAGTGACGGGTAAAGAGCAACTAGTCCAGCAGAAGATTGATAAAGAGGTTAAGGAAGGTAGGATTCAGGGCCCTTTTGATGAGTTGTCTATTCCCACTGTGTGGATATCCCCCCTGGGCATAGTGCCAAAAAAGACCCCGGGGGAGTATCGCATGATTCACCACTTGTCCCATCCCAAGGGGAAGTGTGTGAATGATGCGATTCCTCCCGAACTCTGCTCAGTAAGGTACGCATCATTCGACCCCATGGTCGAAATGGTGCATTCCTGTGGAAAGGGGGCCCTTCTTGTGAAGTGCGATATCAAGTCGGTGTTCCATCTCCTGCCAGTGCATCCCGAGGACTTTTAGCTCCTCGGCATGCAGTTCCAGGGTAAGTTTTACTTTGACAAGGCAATGCCCATGGACTGTTCCATCTCATGTGCGGCCTTTGAAAAATTCAGCACCATTTTGGAATGGATCGAACGCCAACGAGCAGGGTGGAGCTTGATCACGCATTACTTAGACAATTTCCTCTTCGTGGGAAGGGTAGGGAATCGGAATGCGCGCTCAGAATGCGTGCATTCTAGGAAGTAGCTGCAGAGCTAGGGGTACAGTTGGCGCCGGAAAAAAACAAAGGCCCAACGACTAGGTTGACCTACCTGGGCATAGAGTTGGACACCATATGCTTCCTATCCAGATTGCCAGATGACAAGCTCTGAGCCCTCGGAGAATTGATAGCAGCGATAATGGCAGCCACTAAGATAACGGTCAAGCAGTTGCAGTCCCTCATGGGTAGCCTTAATTTTGTCTGCCGAGCCATCGCACCAGAGAGAGCCTTCATGTCTCAATTATATGCCCACACCAGGAGCGACCATCCCCCGCATCATCATGTCTGGGCGACAAGGGTGATACGGGAGGATTTGGCAACCTTGGAGGCCTTCCTCCAGGGCTATAACGGGGTGAGTTTCTGGCAGCAGTGACTCCTTTTGGAAGCGGAGCTCCAAATACAATCTGACGCTGCGGGTGGCCATGGGTTTGGGGTATACTTCAGAGGAAGATGGTGCACAGGCCCATGGCCTGAGGATTCGGAAACACAGGGGCTAACCCGCAACTTAACATTCCTGGAGTTCTTCCCCATAGTGGTGGCATTAGAGCTGTGGGAGGCGGAGTTTTCCAACAGAAGGGTCTTGTTCTGGTGCGATAACATGGCGGTCGTTCACGTCATCATCAAACTGTCATCAAAATCAGAGAGGGTTATGCAGCTGGTCCAGCATTTTGTACTCAAATGCTTGCGGGCAAACATTTTGTTCGTGGCCAAGCATGTATTCGGAATCGATAATGGCACAGCTGATGCCCTTTCTCAATTTCAGACAGACCGTTTTCGCCAACTTGCACCAGATACCATGAAGGACCCCAAGCCATTCCTGAGGGACATGTGGAGCCTTGGATTACAAACTTATATCAGGTAGTGCAGGGATCCCTCGCGCCCAGAACCAGGCGGGCATACGAAACGGCATTCACAGAATTCCAGGAATACAGGTCAGGGAAAAGTTGGGAACTAGGATTCCCCATCCCTGAGGTGCAAATGCTTCAGTTCGCACTCCAGCTCAGGCAACGAGGTCTGGCACCGGGCACGATTGGGGTAAAAATATCGACCATTTCTTTTATGAGCCGCTTGGCATGCCACCCCTCTCCTGATAACGGCTTTTTTATGAGCCATCTGAGGGAGAGTTGGGCCCAGAGTACCCCCCAGACAGCGAATGTAAGGGCCCTCATCACCCCTCAGCTCCTTAGTGCTATCAGCCAGGCATTACATACCATGTGTCACTCGGACAGCGAGGTAGTTCTCTTTACTGCCGCATTTTGCGTGGCACTATTTGGGGCCTTCAGGATTAGTGAGATAGTCCCCCAATCTCGGCAGGACAGGTCGGGTGCGGCCCTGCAGATCTACGACGTGGGTTGGCGTAGAGGCACCTTCCTGTTAAACTTAAGGAGGTCAAAGACAGACCAAAGGGGAAAGGGTTGGTTAGTGAGGCTGTGCCCTTCAGATGATGTCCATACTTGCCCTGTCGAGGCGATGAAGCAGTATTTAGCGTCCCGCCCGAAGACGAAGGGCCCGTTATTTCTCCACAGGGATGGGACCCCACTGACACAATATCAGTTCGGGGCAGTTCTCAACATGTGCGTTAAGGAAGCCGGCCTGGACCTGGGTTGTTACACCGTACACTTTTTTCGCATAGGGGCGGCGTCAGTTGCCGAAAGTATGGTACTGCCTGCGGAGCAAATACAACAGACAGGGAAGTGGCGGTCCGCTGCGTATCGCTTTTACATCAGGAAAACTGAACCAAGAATGAGGGGGTACCGGGGGATTCGGTGGCAACAGCATAACTCTGATTTCTTTTCCAGACGTGGCACCCCCGCGGGGATGGAAGGTGGTTTGGATCGTTGGCCACAGCATCATACATTGGTCAGGAAAGATGGCCGCAGCAGCGGGTGGGGCACCCAGCTGGGCTTAGGTGACAGAGCAGATATAATTTGGCTAGGTAGACGCGGAATGCTGTGGGAGCAATTGCTCCCAACGCTGACTGCGGCGACAGAGAAATTCCTGGCACCAGCAGTGATTGTAATCCATTTAGGGGGAAATAACCTGCCCAGGTTTATTGGGCTGTGGCTAATGAAGAGGGCAAAGGCTGATTTGCAAAAGGTACAGGAGCGATTTCGGAAGTGCACACTGGTTTGGTCAGAAATGCTTAAGAGGAGAGTTTGGGCTAACACCCAGCACCCGGGCAGGGTGCACCGGACCAGGAAAAGGGCAAACGTGGAAATTGGGAACTGGCTCCAGCGAACAGGAGGGTTTGCAATTTCTCATACGGAGATTAGGGATGAGTTATACCGGAGTGATGGGGTCCATCTATCGGATGCTGGATGCAACAAATATCTTGGAGTCCTGAAACACAGCCTGGTGAAAATCCTCGAAAGTTGAGTTTATGGCGGTGAACCAGCCAAGCAAAGCTGGCGGTTCTGGTGGCGGTAGGCTGAGTTCAGGCCAATGGTTAAAAGTTGAAAGGGTTAGCATAGCATCGGGTAGCAACATCTCCCTAAGAGATGGGCATAGGTCATACGTAGCCGCTCAGTGCAGCCCACTGTATGGTCAGCCCAAGGGTGAGAGACGAGCGGCCGAACCTGCTGGGCGGACCATGTACCAAACAGTAGGTTATGGTGTCCTCACCCTTGTTGTTTAAACCCCCGCCCCGGTGGGCAAAAAGGGGGTAGGTGCGAACAACCTGCTCCGGCCCGGGGAACCCGGTGGTCGGGGTAGGGTGTAAGTTGAAGAAGTTGGTTAAGGTAGGGCACAGGAGGATTCCCCTTGGGCTTAAACCGAAGACGTGAGAAGAAGGGTGCCGGGCAAACAGGATAGCGCCTGGTCCAGGACGGGAACCTCCTGTGGGGATGGTTAACAGTTAGGAACAAGAGATAAATAGGACCCCAGTTCAAAGGGGGAAGTGGGAGGGCTACCCCTTCCCCCTTTGGGCTACTAATAAAGAGTGCGGCCGTTCAAACCCACATATCATGGGGGGGGTGCATCGACAATGGAAGCTTGGAGGATCATCTGGTCTCACCTTCCTGTTGCCTCGGTTTGTTTCTCAGACCCTGTTGCTGTCTGTGTGTGGCTTTCTGAACTCTGGAGTGTGTTCCCCTTTGGACCAGCTCTGTTTTCCTTTGACTAGGACTAAAATTTGGTACTCAGAATTAGTCAATTTTTCTAGACTCACAGAATCTTAGAGTAGGAAGAGACCTAGTCCAACCCCCTGATCAATGCAGGAAACCCACAGCTACAGCATCCCTGACAGATGGCCATCCAGCCTGTTTGAAAACCTCCAGAAAAACAAAGGAGAGCCCACCACTGCCTTAGGCAGTCTGTTCCACTGTCTAACAGCTCTTACTGTTAGCAAGTTCTTCTGCTTTCTTGAAATTTGAGCCTATTGGTTCTAGTCCTGCCCCCAGGAGCAACAGAGAACAAATCTGCTCCATCTTCTGTGTGACAGCCTTCCAGATATTGGAAGATGGATATCATGTCTCCCCTTAGTCTTCTCTTCTCCAAACTAAACAAAACCAGCTCCTTCAATCTTTCCGCATAGGACTTAGTTTCCAGACCCCTGACCTTCTTTGCCACTCTCCTCTGAACCTATTCTAGTTTATCAATGTCCTTCTTAAAACGTGGTGCCCAGGACTGGACACAGTACTCCAGATGAGGTCTGACCCGCGCAGAATAGAGTGGAACTGTCACTTCTCGTGACTTGGAAACGATGCTTCTGTTAATGCAGTCCAAAATTGCAATAGCCTTTTTAGGAGCTGCATCATACAGCTGACTCAAGTTCAGCTTGTGATCAACTACAACCCCAAGATCCTTTTCACATATACTGCTGTCAGGCCAGGTATCACAGTTGTGCATTTGGTTTTTCTTATCTAAATGCAGGACTTTACATTTATCTCTGTTGAATTTCATTTTGTTAGTTTTCACCCAGCTTTCCATCCTGTCAAGATCATTTTGAATCTTGTTCCTGTCTTCTAAGGTGTTAACTATCCCTCCCAGTTTTGTGCCATCTGCAAATTTGATAAGTATCCCCTCTATTCCTTCATCCAAGTCATTAATAAAGATGTTAATCAGTACAGTGCCCAGGACCAAGCCCTGAGGCACCCCACTCAATACCTCCCTACCATAAATGTCTCAATACCATAAATGATTGATGGGGAATCATTTATGAGCACTCTTTGTGTACGGTTCTTCAACCAGCTGTAAATCTACCTAACTGTAGAAGGTGGATACTGAGTAGCCTGGTAATCGACTCTGTTTTACCGAGTACCGAGTAACCAAGGAATTGGCCCAGTACTCAGTATGATGCTCGGTACCTCCCTAATTGAACAAAGGGTGATGGGATAGGGGGCAGAAGGGTGATGGGGAAATGGGGAATGAGCAGAAAGGGGAGCCAGGGGCACAGACCCCCTTATAGGGGCTTTTCCTGCGCCTATATAAGGGGACTTGGTACTTGGTACTCAGAAAAATGCTTGGTCAAATACCGAATATTTCACCGAGTACTGAGTATCCAGCTGCGTAGTTGAGGAGTGGTCAAACGCGGGTGCCCCCAGGGACACCTGTAAGCTAGGCCAGCTGTCCCCGCCCCCAGGTGCCTGTCAGCTTGGCCAGTCAGATTCACCAATGATCATCCTGTATCCAAGAACCACCTGTCAGATGGGCCGGCCGACTGCACCAGCAATTTCCCTGTCCCCACAGGACCGCCTGTCAGCTGGGCAGGTCAACTGCGCCAGCAATCTCCCTGTCCTCTTGGCGCCGCATAGGATGACATAAAGGGGCGGGGCTTTCAAAAGATAATGGTCTGACCATGAAAATGGTGTTATAACAAAAAACCCAATAATGGGAACCCATGTCTCCAGTTCAATGCAAAACATCAGATCCAACATGTGTCCCGCCGCATGTGTCAGGCCAGATATTAGCTGGGATCGTCCCATGGTTGTCATGGAGGCCATGAAGTCCTGCTGTGGCCCCTAAAGATTTATATATTTATTTATTTCCTTATATTTACATGCGCCCCCCCCCATGCCTACGGCATCTCAGGGCGGCTTCCAACATAAGGTTGGTCCCAGCATGTATGTTGAAGTCACCCAAGACTATAAGTCTGGGTTACCTCAAGACCACCCTTGAGACCAACTCAGCCAGCTCAGTCAGGGAGTCTGATGTGCAATGGAGTGGTCAGTACACCAGCAGAATCCCTAATCTATCTCTGGCCAATTCCAACACAAGGTGGACATATTTTATATTGTGTAGAGAAAGTAAAGTTTGCTGTGTTTGTCCCCAATATAGGAAATATAGAAAAAGGTGTAAACGTGATATTTTTTATTGGACCATCTACAGTTGGTGGAGGTGTTCAAGCTTTTGGACCAAAATTTCAGACTGAAAGCTTGCATACCTCCACCAACTGCAGTTGGTCCAATAAAAGATATCACTTTACTACTTTGTCTATATACACTTTATATTGGCAGAGTTCAGCACCAGACACCTTCGAAAGACCAAGGTATTTTTACAGATCACCACCACACACACCCTGGCCCCTGAGATCCTAGGCTGATGCTGTACCAAGTATCCAGCTGGCACCATCTGGTAAAATATAGGACCCAAAGACCTGGATATATTTAAGATCTGGTCCTGGAACCTCACCCTACTAACGACCTGCACTCAGATACCGCCTGCTGTTTGGGGATCCCACCATTGTGCCTTAAGTCAGCGGGCAATCAGGCCTTTGCTGTGGCAGGACCCTCAGTATGGAACTTGCTCCCTCTAGATATTTGTCTCAGTTCCTCCCTTCTCATCATTAAAAGCACCTGAAGACTTTTTTTTATTCACCAAGTGCTTTTAGAGAATCCACTGCTGGTTCCCTTTAATGTTTTTTTCCCCTCCTTTACCTTCCCTTTTTAAACAGTTTTAAGTGGATTTTACATAGATTTTAAGTTGTTTTATGGTGTTTAATTGTTGTTGTTTTTTTTACTCGGGTTCTGAAGTACTCCGAGCACCATTTTATGGTGTGGGGAGCTGCTATACAAATAAAACATATTATTTATTCTGAATTTATTATCTAAAATAAAGGAATAAATGGACACAGAGACAGAATGAAAATTGGTTGTGAGGTTGGCAGACAGGGTATGCAAGCTAAGCTCAAGTCTAGCATCATGGTTGATTGCCCTAACAATGGGTGAAAACAGACATGACCCTTGGTGGTTATTTATGCATGTTGCAGGGCTGTATTGGTGCCCTGTGCAGCCCTGAAACATGCATAAATAACCACCAAGGGTGGTTAAAGGGTGGTTAGCGTCATGTCTGTTTTCACCCAATGTGATACAGGAATTGGGGATGGATGTCCCTTCTAATCAGGACTGTGGTGACTGTAGTGAGATTACCTACAAATTTGGCATTAGCCCACATTCTGGGGGCGTTTTCAAACAAGAAGTTACTCTACATGGCCACCCAAGAGTCACAGATCTGACCACCCGCCTGAAGGTGGCGTGGCCGGATGCGTGCTCCCGTGAGCCACGGAGCATCCACTCATGGAGCACTGTTGGGAAATCCGGAGTGCTTTGTGTGGGGCAAGCCAAATGGATGTGTGGTAACGGGCGGCCACGGAGTCTCTGACCATATGAACAGCGGCAGTCAGTAGCCACATCAGCAGACAGATCCACCACTCATAGGGACTGTGGGTGGGGGAAGCAGCCTCTGCAAGTCGCAAGCCTTGACATGGTGTGCTGGGGAGTCTAGGCTCCCCTGCGCTCACAGTGGGACATTGTCACATGCAAAGGCAAACCCAGCATGCTTCCCCCTCCCCCGTAGTCCCTGGCAGGGGGAGTGTATGGTAGTAGCCTCTGTGGCTGGGGTGGTCCCACACACTCCACCTGTGTGGGTGCTCTGTGACAGAGCCATGTTGCAGTCATGGACACCACACACAGTGTGTGGGGCAGGGCGTGCAACTTGGTTCAAAAATAAAACTACAACTTCTCTCACATACACACCGGGCTCTGAATGTACTCTGTTTTCCAAAGTGCTTCCACTTCAGATAGTTATGAGTTAATGGGAAATGTCCCTTTACCTTTGAGAATGATCTGCTAATTCTGATAAAATTCAATTTCAGCTTCATTTTCAGGAACTTTTTAATGAGATAACTTACATGGGCATATTAATCTCAGGTACTCCACCTACCATCAAGGTGCTCAACCAGCTGAACTAAAACACTAATTAACTTTGTTGAGTATGCCCTCGTATCTCCTCTGTAGTTGTGTGTGGAAAAAATCATTATGCTACAGTGCTGCTTGGGAATTATGACATTTTAGAAGAGACTACACTGTGGTTACTAATTACATTCTTTATATTTATATATATATATTTCTTTCTGTATTATCTACAGTTATATAGATACATACACAGAATGTATATTTATATAAGATATTTTAGTGCTCACTGTTTGCAAATTAAGACTCATGTCTGAAAGCAATACATAATCAGAAGACTCAATGTTTCAAAGCAAAGCAAGAACTCTTGGCCCCCTAGACTGTACAAGTTGATGTACATTTTACTGTTGTGCATGAATTTCCATTTCAAAGGGTAAAAACAGATGTGCAACCAGCAGGACTGCTCCCCGGGCTGCTCCGGGATGGAAAATTGTGGGCAACATGGCCTGGGTCAGGTTGGGGCACCGAACTGATGTGCCCAAAGGCCGGGAGAGGCCATGCCACCTGCATGATCTAGGTAGGGCTGGGAGCACAACAAATGTATGGACATCCAGCCCTACTCATGCCCTGCTCCCAGTGCCCCAGCCCCCGCCATGACAGACAGCCATGGTGGCCAATGGGGCACAGACATGGCTGCCTATGGTGCACCACAACAGATGTGCTAGCCCGCTGGGTCTGCAGCCCTTGGCCCAAGCTGTGACCTTGAAGATTTGCTGAGGTCACAGCCTGGGTTACCTGCCAACACTCCCTGGGGCAATCCTAGTCCAACATCCGGTGGTGTGTATTTACAACTGCTGGTGGTTCCATGGCCACAGTGGGCCAAAATCACGTCACACCCAAAGTCTTAACTCACACGTTCTTGCTGTTCTCTCTGTACTTACATGGATACTGGCTTTCAACAGTATAATGCCTAATAGTAGGAAATTTGGAAAAATAAAATATACCTAGATAAACTGAATCCACCACATTTAGGATTGTGTTCCTTTCAGCTTTAATGGCTCGATCCTGCAAAGTGTATTTCAGCACTGATTGTAGAAAGCACTTGAGCATGTAGTTAAGCTTCAAGTACATGATTAAGTACCTCACTAGTTTGGTTCACAGTGTTGTGCAACTAGCAAGCAAGGTCAAAAACTTTGTTACTGTTACTATCTTTAGGGTAGGCACTTCAGTATACAAACATTTATTTTATTTATTTATTTATTCAATTTATATCCCGCCCCTCCTGCGAACAGCTCACAAAATAACCCACTATAAAAATGTGTAACAGATAGCTTGCTGTTTACTCTTATACCGGCTATTCCCTATGTTATATTTGAATGTTATGAAATGTTAACTACTTTGATCCTAGAACCATCTTTCCTGCAGGTCCCTCTGTAGTGTTTGCTATGCTAACCTGCATTTATTTTGTTTCTCATTTGATTATTGTTTTGCCTTATTTATTTAAATGTTTGAAATGCTAATGAACTTTTTACATTCAGCTTCCATCCAAATTACCATTATCACAGATATATACCTAGCCTATATTTGCTCAGTTTACGACTTTGCCTGAGGAAGAGCTCTGTGCGGCTCAAAAGCTTGCATGCTTTCACCAGCATAATTTGGTCAAACAAAATACATCATCTGAACTTATTTGTCCCCAAAGATAAATTAACTTTCCACTGTATATGATCCCATTCCTACATAATATAATGCTATAATAATTTCCTTTGCATTGTAATGAGAAAGATGACAATACCTGACCTTTTTGTAAGAAAATGTGTAAACTTCTACCTCTGTACCCTGAAATTTGCCAAATAACCAGTCTCCTGAACTGCTTGCTCAGCAGTAGATGTAAAGAGGAGGATAAATAGTAACAGCAAGATGATCTAAATAAAAAATTAACCTCATTTATTTTTAAAAAGCGTATACTTAATACTTCAGTGAATTGTGCTCATGTGAGGCCTATACACAGGGTCCCGAGGGAAACGTGGGTCTGCGATTCGCAGATTTTCTACAGAATTCCCCTCTCTCTTTCCCCCCCGCGGAATCTCCTGCCCTGCTTACCCCAGCGCAGAATTTCTAGCCTGCGCTGGGGAGACGTGGGGCAGGAGATTCCACGGGGGGAGGGGATGAACACACCCTCAGGGCTTCCCCTCCCCAGCTGCCAGGGCTTGCCTCCCCCCCTCCCCCTTCCCAGTTTAGAAATTAAAATTAACTTAGCAGTGGGTCTAGAGTGTGTGCAGCTGAGTGGAGTTGGGGGAGGGGAGAGGAGAGGCACCTTGCCTGCCTGTTCCCAGAGCACAGTGGCTGTTTCCATCCTCTGCCAGGTACTTATACAGGGGCTGGGGCCCCCTTGGGCGTCAGCCCTTGGGCGCTAGCCGAAGGGCGACACCTAAGGGTGTTAGCCGTTGTCGGGGCCGTTTACGGGGCCAAGGTGGCGGTGGCGTCCCCCTCTTCGATGGACATCCTCTGAGCGGCTGGCGGGGATCGTGTCGGCAAGTGGACCCAGAGAACACCTGGAGGCTGGTTTGCCCTGATTTAGGACTCCTGTGAGTTCATAGGAGAGAAGGATTATGTGGCTGAAGTGAAGTGGGTCGCTGCCTAATGAATTGCTGCCCTAATTTCTGTGGCACTGGGCAGGGTGTTTGACGGGATCAGCTGGGGCGAAGGACGGACAGCCTGATCGCCAGGTGAATCAACAGGGGTGGAACTGTATTCAATCTAGCCCACACGTCACTTCCACCCAGCAAATTTAAGACAGAGCGGAGCCTACCTTAGGCGCGGGCTGGGCGAGGGCACGGATCTCTGGTAATACAAGACTTTGATTAATTTGTAATATTTCGAAGTCAGTTGATCTTTACGGGATAGATAAAAGATTTTGAGCTATTAGTCTCCTTCTGAGCAAACAAGGAAAGGTCTACAGTTGCAGGAGTTGATTGTGTTAATATCTCATGGAAGATATGTCTTTAAAAAGAATAACAGATCACGGGCCAGAGTGAATAAACTGCCCCCACCTCCTAAACAGAGAAAGATGGATAACTTTATTTTTATGGGCATGCAGTTGGCTAACATATATGAGCAACTGCCAGTTGAAGGAGACATTGGGCAGCAGGGGAGCCTGCTAAAAAGGGATGAACTAGAGAATAGTTCTAAATTTCAGGCCCAGGCTATGGATAAGGATCATGTACTGAGGAAGGAAGGAGAAGGAAATAGGGCTAGGATATCGATGGAAAAGCTGTTAATAGGCATGGATGAGAGAACTAACTGGTCTGTGGATTTGGGTAAGTTATCACCAGTAACAAAAAGCCCTGTTAAAACAGGGGGAAATAATTCTTCACATGAATTTATAGCAAGACATGTGATGATAACAGCCCAGAAGGTACAGTATTTGTTCGCTCAATTGAACGCTTTAACTTTAAAAGTAAATAAGCTGACAAGTACTTTGGAGACATTTAATTTACATCAAAATAAAGACCAGGTTGCTCACCTGCAGGAAAAATATCCTATGGTTGAGGGGACTCAGCAGAGGGTGCAGCTAAGGGATCAGCAACGAGGGCAGGTAGGGGAAAATGAAAATGATATAATTTTTGATTTATTAGATGAGCAAGGGCGATTTATTCCTACATGCTATCAGAGGGTGGCTAACAAGCTAGCTCTAAATATTTCTCCTACCCTGAGGGGAAATTTGCCATTCTGGTCTAGCCCAAGGGAGGTGGTTGAGCACCTAAGGATTTTAACACAGTTACCAATAACTAGTAAAGATATTCTGAATGTTGATTCCACAGGTGCCTCTAGAAACCGTAGGAATGTTATTGTAGGTTTCACCCGTCGTGAATTAGTGGGCCAGATTAAGGGTAAGGAAAAGTTCATGATTTCATGGGGTGTATGCCCTACTTACATATATTCTAAAAAGTCTCAGATTGTTAGAAACAATCAGATAATTAAATCTATGGGATCCCTGAAGAGCATACCCCTTCAGATGGGTGGAGCAAGTATGGGATTGCCAGAGCCGCTCCATTTTCCTATGAACAACCAAGATATTCAAGTAGAGGCTATGGAAGTTCAGTTGGGCAAAATCTTAAAATAGGGAAACATTTTATTATAGAGTCCATAGAGAAAAGTTTTCAGGAGCCCTTAGCGACTACTTTCTTAGAAGGACATCTAACTTCTACACCACTAGGAAGAAGGAAAGGGGACCTATCTGTGATACCCCTTTCTGCTGCAAGGGCCAACGACTCCAGCTATGCTAGTATGCCCCCCTTGGAAAGTTCAGTCATGCAGCTGGAGCAACAGTCCATTTGTTTATTAGCTTCGGCCACTATGCTGCCCGTCCAGGCCCAGGGAGGGGCAGAGCAAGGGCTATCCCAGGTGGATTGACTCTCCAAGACAGGGGAGGATAGTTATATCTCCCCTGTTTCTTGGAATATTGCAGGATGGGTTGGCAAAGTGTATAGCTGGGAGTTTGGTCATATATTAGGCAATTTAAGTTGATTTGTCTCCAGGAGACTTGGCTTCCTGCAAGGGAACTCAAGGTAAAGGGTTATGAATCCTGGAGTAAACCAGTATTGAGAGAAAGTAAAAGGGGTAGACATATGGGAGGGTTATTAACTCTGGTGGCAGAAGGTACCGAGGTCCAGGCTGAGGAAATAGTAAATACAGACAATGACATACTATCTGTATGTGTGGCAGGAGAGAATTTGGATGGAACCTTTTTATTGATTAACACCTATAACCCTTCGAGGAGGCGTGCAGGATCCTTTTGGCCTACCCTGGAGGAAACTTTTACCATTTATCGTGATAAATATCCAGAGGATGGTCTTATTGTCGTAGGAGATCTTAATGCCAGGATTGGCCCCTCGCAGAGGTTATCCATCGGGCTCTTGGATTGGAGGTGCTGGATAGCCTGCTAATAGATCCTAACCAGAATAGACTATCAAAGGACCTGAAGATAAACCAGGCAGGATGTGAATTATATAAAATGATTCTGAACCTAAACCTGAGGATACTGAATGGGAATAGCGACGAAGATCTCCCCGGGAAGTTAACCTATATTGGTAATGGTGGGGGAAATGCCACAGATTATGCATGTCTCTCTCCTGATTTGTTGAATTATCTAAGAATGTTTTCAATTGGGGAGCATTTTCTGAACAATAACTTTCCAGTACAGCTCACTATAAAGACTAATATGAGAGGCAGGCAGCCATCTCAGATACCTCTTAATCAAAATATAGAAGATCGGGGCTACTACCGTATAAAGCGATGGTCTGGAAAAGTTGAAATAATGGTAATCTACCTTCCTTGGGTCTGTAGAGGCCACAGATTTATGTAGACAGATATCAACTACAGGGGAGGTGAACATGGCACTGGACTTGTGATCGCAATTTGTGGGGAAGCTAGGCGGTATACTTACATTTGTATCAAAGATTAGGAAGCCTTCAAATAGGGGGAAAGTTGGTTGGTGGGACAAAGAGTGCAGGATATTAAGAACTGCTCTGAGGAGGGAGTTTGGAAGACTCCAGAAATGTAATACTATAAGTCATCTATCAGCTTATAGAGCTCTGAGGAAAATGTATAAAGCCTTAATCATGATGAAGAGGCAGGAATATGTAGAACTGCAGTGGAAGTTGCTATTGGATGTCCTGGGGAAAAGAGATATGCAGGCTTTTCAGCAACTAAATAATAAACTAACTAACAGAAGAACTATTTGCTCAGAATCGAAGATCTCTGCACTGAAATGGATGACACATTTTTCTGAAGTTTTAAGGGCCTCAGAAGTGGAGGGCTATTCTGGTAAGCTGGACCCGGCTCTCCCTAAATGGGAAAAGGTTACACCAGAAGAAGTGGCAGAGTCCATTGAGAAACTAAAAAGAGGGAAAGCGGCTAGGTCGGACCAGGTTGTAGGGGAGGTGTTTAAAATTCTTCCAGATTGGTGAATCACTGCATTGGCACACATATTCTCTTTGATAAATGAGACTACGGTGATCCCAAATACGTGGAAAACAAGTACGGTAGTCCCGATTTTTAAAAAGGGATACAGAAAGGACCCTAGGAATTACAGGCCTATAAGTTTCCTCTGTGTTGTTTCAAAGATTTACACAAGCTCCGCTTAATCCATCTCCAAAAATGGGTTGAGAGAGAAGGAATATTGGCCGATGAGGAGGTCGATTTTAGATGTGGTAGATCTACTATTAGCCAGGCTTTGGTCCTGGATCACCTCCTCGATAAGTATAAAAGGGAAAAAAATAAGGTTTATGCTGTTTTTGTTGACCTGTCAATGGCATTTGATCTTATATGTCGGGAAAGATTGTGGGAGGAGCTAAAAAGATTGAATATGGATAAACGCCTGTTGGGCCTGATTGGGGCACTGTAATCCCACACTACTTTGAGAGTAAGATTGCATCATAATGGGGGGAGGGATATCAGAGGCGGTCTCAACACAGCGCGGTGTACGCCAGGGCTGTCTCTTAGTGCCAATATTGTTTAATATCTACATAAACACTTTGGTCTCTACCCTAAATGATCCTGGGAAATATCACCCTCTTAAACTGTGGACTAGATGCCTATTCATACTGCTATATGCAGATGATACTGTGATATTGTCTCTTAGCAAACCAGGTTTAGAGAGGGCACTTGTAGACTTTGAGCGGAAATGCAATGAGATGAAACTGGTAATCAACTATAGCAAAACCAAAATTATGGTGTTTGCAAAAAAATATGTAAAATCTAAGTGGGTTTTGGGGAAAGAAAAGTTAGAGCAGGTGCGGGCATTTAAATATCTAGGCATTATTTTTGCTCACAACGGATCTTGGAAGACTCACTTGAGTGCAATAAAACACAAATTAAGGATAGAACTATCAGCAATATATCGGTTTTATATGCAATATGGCTAGTATAATATTTTGGCAATCAAGTGAGTGATAGAAACGAAGGTTCTGGCAGGCGCGTTATATGGTGTCCCAGTCTGGGGGCTGGGGACACAAAAGCGGGAAGTGCTGAAGTGAATAGAATTTGGAAAAGAATCCTGGCAGTACAGTAATATTCCGTACCTTGTCTTTTTGGGCAAAGTTTAGAGAGTCCCCAGAGGCCTCCCTAGCCCAATTGGTGTGACATGAAAAGCTCTCGGATAATGAAAGAGGAAGTGACCGGTGGTTCTCCTTGGAAAGGTAGGCTTCTCAAAAATATATCTCTGTGATAAGCCAAGTAAACGGGTGATTAAGATGTTAAAGACAAGGATACATGGCATAAATAGACAGAATCTGAGAGCTGCTGTGAATAGTACAAAGATTTGCCCTTATTATAAATATCTGATACCCAATGTGGAGGTGCTCCTTACTTAACTCAATTATCCGATCTAATGACCAGGGTCGCCTTTACTAATCTCCGCTTTCACTCCATGTGGACGGCGGTATTGGAGGGGAGGTATAAGTCCATTCCCTATTCCAGGCACATTTGTATATGCAGAATTGAAGTGGAGGACTTGATACATTACTTATTTAAATGTCCTCTATGTGTGACTTATCGCCACCGGTTACAGGTCACCACTGGCTGCGATCCTTCTCATCCTATTTCTCAACAATTGTTTTTTTTTGTTGAATGATACTGATCCAAAGAGAACAAAGGCAGTGGTGGTTTTTGTCGCCAGAGCAGCTCAAATATGCCAGAAATTGGCACCAAAGACTGAAGCTCAGTAGGGGTATATTATGTTAATGATTGTTGGCGTGATTTATGCCTCTGTTAGGATGTGATTAGGAATTTGACTATTAACACCTGAAGTCAATTCCTGGAAGTTCAAGGTTTGCTTAATGTCTATCCCCAGGGGGTCGGTAATAATTAAGTCTGTCGGTTTTTGGTAATAATAAGATATCGTTATTTATTGTTTAGTAGGTGTCTTTGTATTCCTGCACTTCATTGAGATGTACTTTTGTCTCCCCAAGTCTGCCTGTAACTAATGATTCCTGCCATTTATTTAATTAATTAATTAATTAACAAAAATATAGTTATTTATATATTTACATTTATTTATATACTTAATTGAATTTTATATTACAAGTTCAATTTTTTTTTATTTTTTTCTCTTCCTTTGCCAATAAATTAAAATAAATGAATTTACACCTTAAGGTGTGAGTTATGCGACAAAGGGAGAATATTGTTAGATCCGTGATCCTGATTAGGCTGGTAAATGTTGCCTTTTGATAATGTTGGAAGACCGCTTTTGAGTCAATTTTATATGTGTTGTTAATTATTTGTGTTGTCATCTTGTGTGTTATTGGTGATGGCCATGTGGCTAACTATAATAAACTTTGATTGACTGATTGAACTTAGCAGTGTCTGTTGGCAGCAGCAGTCGCTCCCCTCAGCGCGCTCGTCTCCAACCGGCTCCAGGGACTCCCCGAGCAGCGTAGCCAGATGACATCATCCGGCTGTGTCGTCCTGAGAGGATGGCAATCGATTAGGAATAGGAAGGAACAAAAACTGCTGGGAATGGGGAGCCTTCTGAAACGCCTGCTGTTCAGGAACAGTGACTAGTTCAGAAGGTGTTGGGAAGGGGGGAGACAATCAGTTTTGTTTCTTGCTGCGCCCACCTCACCGCAAGCCCCATTGGCTCCATGCAGCCTAGTCTGTGGCCAATCGCAGACTGCAAAGCCAGTGGTCTGAGGCGAAAAGGGATGATGATTCAACAGGCTGGCTGCTACTCCAAGGCTCTCTATCCCTGGTGCCTGAAAGTCTGCTCCTCAGCTGACTCCCCCTCCCTGTCACGTTTTGCCTTCCAGTCACATGTTTTTGCCACCCGAACTCACCCAAATGTGACCCGAACTGACCGAACTGTTCGGTCATTTCGACATTCAGAATTGAGTTCGGTTTGCTCGGTTCGAGTTCAGGCGAATACTCGCAAGTAGTTTTTTCACTACTTGAATCAGCCCTATTCTGGATATATAGGGTGCTGGATGTATAAGCAGGGCCCCGATTCTTCAGTGGATTTAAAAAAATAATTCCACGGGAGTCAGGGCCCGATTCAGCCTCTCACCATGCTGATTTACCATGCCGGGGGGGGGGGGGAACTTGCCTCCTCCTCCCCCCCCACTGGTAAAACTCTTGGGCTTCCCCTCCCCAGCCTCCCCAGCTTCCCTTCCCCCTCCCCCTTCCCAGTATAGAAGTTAAAATTAGTTATAATTTTAGTAGTAAGCTTAATTATAGAGATATATAGAGATACAGTGTGTTTGTAGGACAAGGCCTCTGTAGTTAATTATTAGGATATTCCATTTAGTTCAATAGGTTTTAGATTAGTTAATATCAGTTAGATTTAGTGGAGAAAGAGAGATAAAGAAACAGCCACTCCAGCCCTAGGACCCACCATCAGGGTTCTGGGGCCTATGTTACTGGCAGGGAGGGCTGTGGCCAATATGTATCTAGAAGCTGCCACTCTAGCCCCAGGACCCACCGTCATGGGTCTGGGGCCAAGTTACAGGCAGGGAGGACTGTGGCCAATATGTACCTAGAAGATGCCACTCTAGCCCCAGGACCCACTGTCATGGGTCTGGGGCCATCATTCCTTGCACAGAGGCTATGTCTTTCCACTGCATCAAGAAACAGCCACTCCAGCTCCAGGACCCGCACCAGGGTTCTGGGGCCAAGTTACAGGCAAGGAGGGCTGTGGCCAATATCCAGAAGCTGCCAATCTTCTAGCCCCAGGACCCACCGTCCTGGGTCTGGGCCCATCATTTCTTGCACAGAGAGCCTTTTTCCAAACACCCGAACACGACTGAACCGAACGGCCGAACCCGAACACGGCGAAGGGACCGAACAGCCGAACCGAACCAAACGGACGAACCTGAACCGCGACCTGTTTGCCCATCCCTAGCAAAAGGGGCCCCAGCACACAGGCAGCCATTCCTAGGGCAGCCATAACCCATATAGGATAAGGCTGCTATGCAACGCGTACTCAGACTTTCCCCAAGAATGTGGCACGTAGCAGCTAGCTGCTCATCCTGCTACACAGTGGTGGGTGGGGGTATATCATCTGGTGGCAATCGGTCACACAATGCACTGCATCATGTGGTCCGGCTACCCAGACTGGGTTAAGGCTTTCCAAGAAGTGGTAACCTCCCCAGGATGTCCTGTGTGGCTGCCCCCATAGGGTTATAGCCCCTCATATTTTACACAGTCCAATTGGGAGTGGGATCACAATGGTACAAGGTGTACAGCTATGCCTGACTTGGGTATTCCGAAAATGAACAGCACAGCATTGGACACGCAGGGGTCATGGCCTGAATGAAGTGGGCTTTAAACTGGAGAAATGACTACTTAACTATACATGCAGCTTTCTTGCTCAACTAAATTGTTCTTCATTTCTATTCAGAATCACATGTTCATACTTTTATTATTTGTATCATGATAACATCTAGAATCCCAACTGAGATTAGACCCCATTATGTTGTACAAATGTGGAGTCCCAGATGCAGGGGTGTGTGCTAGAGTTTCTATGAGGAGAAGGTAGCTAAACAAGACCAGACAGACAAATGAACAGGAAGAAAGAAAAGATAGGCTTAAGTGAAGAAACCGTGAAAGGTGTGGATAGAGATTCGGGATGGGACTCCAGGGGGATTATCGGATATCAGTTTTATTGGTATCAAAATATCGGATTTTTAACATTGCCGATTTTGTTGGGTTTTTAACATTGTGGCCATTGTTAAAATGGCATTTATGTTAAAAATACGAGAAAACTGACAATGTTAAAAATCCGATATTGTTGATACTAACAATCATTGGTATTATCGGATTAATCCGATACCAACCATTATCGGTATTATCTGATACCGACAGTCCCCACCCCTAATAGAAAGGCTGAAGCAGTTAGCCAGTAAAAGGAATGAAAAGATACTCAAGAGGAAAAAAAATGCAGAAGTACCATGAAGGCACAGTTCTGGCATTTCCTGATTTAAATTGCAGGATACAGCAAAGTGAGAATCTAGTTACTCCTGCAAGATCTCATGTGCACTGCAGTCTGTAAATGACACCACATGCATCACCAACATTAAAGGCCACAGGCAGATTTAGAATTTGCAGAACCTAAGTGTATTTGCTCTTATGAGACCTATGACTTCTTCTGAACCCAGTGATGGAGCCATGACATTGACAGACAACAGCTGTTGTTGGAATCTGTATCCACCAACTTTTCAATTACTTTGGAAAGAAGAGGGGTTTGCAAAAAAGTAATGGTTTGTAAATGTTAGATTCTTAAGAATTTTCTGCACTGTTTTTATTTAAAAGGTATATGGTAATACCCTTTCTTTCAAAGAGGGGTTGCCTGTTCTTGATAGAGTCATAGCAGTGACCAAACATATTTAATTTCCTTCCCCAGGCTCTAACAGTTGTTCATCTCAGCATTAACGACCTTCCTTCCTGCACATCAAGTCCCATAGGCATGAGAACCATGGCAGACTGTTATGATACCCCCTGAAGGGAAGTTATTTATTGTTACAGAGATGACTACATTTAACATGTGGACCTGGTGTTTTTACTAGCTGTGGGAGAGCATTCCTGCATTCTTCTAGAGATTCTTTTTGAGTAACTGAAGCTCTGGAATTTTATAAAGACAGTTGGCTTGAACAATGTGCCTGTTTATGGTATGGTTACCTTTGTATCTTTTCTGACCCTTCAGAATTTTGCAATGCTATCTCTAAAAAAGGATAAAAGCCTGTAACAATGGACAGTCTAGATTGGAGAAGGCACTCTGGATAAAGTAGCAGGTTTACTACATGGGGCATTTCTGCTGCTCACAATTTGACTGATTTGGCAGTGTTCAAAGGAAACATGCTTTAACTTATTTATTTTTATTTTTACGTGTTTAAGTGCTTCCCAAACACTTCCTAGACAGGACCATTTCTTGGCTAAAATGTTTTTATTTATTTTGAATAATCATCTAGTCTGCCCAATCTGTATAAATTAGTTTAAATAACTCTGGAGAATGAACATCCAACTTTTTCATCAGTACTTCCGGCCGCCCTTATGGATTGCCTTTTATTTTGGTGTTTCCCAATTCCTCTTCGTTTATGTTAAATTCAAAACACCCAATGGAAATGTCAATTTCATTTGAATGATGATCAAATTATCCTATTTTTTGTCTCTCTAAGGCCCTTTTCACAGAGACACTCGAACACTGATAAAATGGGTGTTATTGTATTATACATGTTGCAGGGCTGCAGGTGTGCTCTATGGGTGCCCTGCAACATGTATAATAAAATGTAACCGCCATTTTATCAGTGTTAAAGTGTCTCTGTGAAAAGGGGCTAACTGCAGACATATTCTGGAAATGACAGAGTATCACAATCAGTGCAGTCATTGTACTTCTCATATCTGTTTTCATACACAAGTTTCTACTGCGGCTGAAATGAATAATTGAAAAACAGCAAACTCATTTAATTTACCCTACCTATATCACAAATGGAAAAATTGATAAGATTTGCTACCCATTTCCATTCTGTTGGGTATCCATTTTAACTATTTTGGGTTTGGGGTTTTTGGGGGGCATGGGAGATGGAAGGGGTTTTTTCATTGTGAATATTATTTGACTATTCAAATGTACCTGAAAATGCAAATAATAGCCACAAATAATTAATCTACTACCTGTTTCAGCTCCAGTTTCCACTTAAGTATTTTAGGACTAACTTGAAGTAGATATAACAATCCCAAAATCTAATATCCTATTAAAATTGGAAAATTGGAAAATGCACAAAGCGCAAGTGGACCTACATAGAAAAATTTTGTAACAAAGGTAGCAATGTTTAATGGGATAAAGGAGAAACATTCAGCAGATGGGAACAACCAATAATGATTTTAAAAAAATTAAAAATGATGTCCTAGATTGTTTCAATTAAATTGATTGGTGTGGGCAGGCATCTGTAATATGGGCCTCTTGTGCTAAGAATCACTTTTAAAAGTCAGTGAGATTTAGAAACTCTTGTTATCAGTCCCCAAACATTTTTAAATGTCAGAGAGAAGACTACTTTTTCCCCATCACATGGGATTTTTTTTTAGAGAAGTAACATTTCTAAATTTTCAGGTAACTAGGCAATTATCTCTTTATTATCTTGACTTTTTATGACAATTGTTGAAGAGCAGAAAAAGGTCAACTGAAAAGGCTAAGTGATTTGGAAACCTCTTTCAAAAATTCATCTTAAGAAATACATACAAACCACACATTTAAAAATGAATACAACAATGGTTTTTCTACCTTATACATGGCTGATTGATCAACATCACCGTAATGTTTCTCACAAGCACTAAAATTGGAAATGCATATGTCCAAATGATGAACATAGGTCAAATTAACTATGTCAGTAGACCCACGATAAATTAACAAAGATGACCTCCACAGCTAGTTGAACTCTATGGCTAGTCTCTTTTGAAAAACTTTTACGTTGAAAATCCTGAAGAACAACTGAGTTCTGGGGTTTGTTTCTAGAGCCAAACAGTAATTTAGTGCCAATTTGCATTTTCAAGCCTTGTGAGGAATTTGTTCATATATGAGCTCAGAAGACATCAGCTGTGCTTGAATATTGGGCTCAAATTCAGTGCTGGGGATGTCAGTCAATAGGTGTCACTGGATCCTAAGGCTGCCAAGAAGTTCTTTGTGAAACATAATATACTCTCATTGGGCTTCAAATATTACCAATGACTTTTATTTTATTTTCAGTTTTCTGATACTTACTTTCAACTAGTAAAAGAGTTTTAATTTAGCTTTTAAAAGACTTTATGGTTGTATAATTATTTCTTTATTTTCAGTGTTTTAATTATTATTATTATTATTATTATTATAAGCATTTATATAGCACAAGCAATGTACCTGGTGCTTTACAAAGAATAAGATAGACACGGTCCCTGCCCGAGAGCTTACAATCTAAAGACAGGGGGAGGGGAGACAGGGAAGGGGGAACAGAGGGAGAGACAAGAGATGCAACATTGATGAGGATGCGGGAACTCAGGTACACGTTCTTGGCTTGGTTACAGTACATTGGCAGTTTGCAGATAACAGGTGGGGGATAATCCTGGGTGGGGATGTTTAGCAGGAGTTAGAAAGGGCGAAGCGGAAGAGGTGGGTTTTGAGGAGGGACTTGAAGGTGCGGAGGGTGGGGGCAAGGTGGATGAGGGCAGGGAGGGAGTTCCAGGC
>QEPC01008788.1:565273-575733 GCA_003113815.1 Sphenodon punctatus
TGAGACCTCGCATCTTCATGAATGTTAGACCCCTTGTCTCTCCCTCTGTTCCCCTTCCTAAGTCTCTCCCCCAGCTCCTGTCTCTCAGATTGTAAGCCCTAGGGGCAGGGACCGTGTCTATTTTATTACTTTGTAAAGTGCCAGGTACACTGCTGGCGCTATATAAATGTTTGTTAATAATAATAATAATAATAATAATAATAGCTGGAGCTTGTACAGAATACGCTCAGGAAGAGGGAGCCAGTGGAGAGAGGAGAGGATAGTCAAAGTCAAGTTTATTAGCACTGGCTTCCGTCCTGGCCGTACAAACACCAAACATAACATAACAACAACAGGTACAAATACAAAAATAAAAGAACACAGAAATATTTAAAAGTTAATAAAATACATAGGATAAACCAACCTTATAATACACTGAGTCGAACAATGATGACATGAAATAAAAGGAAGATATACCGCAGTTGACCAGAAAAGAAAACCGTTCCGATCCAATCTTTAACGGAAAGCTGTCTGCAATTATAGCAAAATGCTGCCCCTTAACATATTTCTGGTTCAGGAGAGCATAAACGGACCGACTGTGGATTGCCTAACTCAGTTGTGGGGCGTCTAGTCGGGATCTAATCATTTTACGCCGTTTGGCAACAAGAAGAAAAAAAGTTGCCACAGGCACTAGCTCATTTGGGTTTGACAAATTGGCTAAGAAAATTAAGAGTTGCAAGCAATTGGACCCCTTACAGTCCAAAAGAGGCTTCAGTCAAGTCTCCCTCAGATGAACATAGTATGGGCAAGTAAATATTAAATGCTCCACTGATTCAACTTCTGACAGAGAGTATGAACATTTGCAGTGCCCATAAGGGACTTTTGCAAATCTGCGCTCTACCACCGAGGTTTGAATAAGATTGAAACGAAAAAGGGTATAATATCTCCTCAAAGGAATGTTCCTCAAAATATCTAAGTAAGGTTCTCTCCCAAAGGAATCCTTACTTATCGCATGATGTGGGCCACCCTCCATTCTTTAAGGGCGGCAAGGTCTTCCTGAATCGCTATATCTCTAGATCTTTGTTTAATAGTGGACTTCATACCAACTAGAGATTGCCCAACAAAATAGTGAAACGAAAAACCCAATTTATTTAACGTTATTGTCACATACCTTATCCAAGGGTAGGTTCTAGCTCCCTTATGCTTCAAGGGAGAGGATAGGCTGCACATGGTCAAAGCGACGGGCTAGGTGGATGATCATGGTAGCAGAGTTTTGAACAGAGATACGGGAAGAAAGGTGAGAGTGGGGAAGGCCAGTGAGGAGGAGGTTACAATAGTTGAGGTGTAAGATGACTAGGGCATGGATGAGAGTTTTGGCAGAGGGGACGAACAGAAAAGGGCAGATCTTGACAATGTTGTGGAGGGAGAAGTGGCAGGATCTGGCAACAAAGTCAACGTGGGGTTTGAAGGTAAGGTGTGAATCTATGATGAAGCCCAAGCTGGAGCAGTCAGAAAGGTAGGAGGAGAACCAGTCGAGGACACGGTCCCGGAATCCAAGGGAGTAGAGTGATTCAAGCAGGAGCGAGTGGTCGACAGTGTCGAAGGCAGCAAAAAGATCAAGGAGGACAAGAATAGAGTAAAGGTGGTTGGATTTAGCCACAAGAAAATCATTGGTGATATTAGCAAAAGCGGTTTAAGTGGAGAGGAGGGGGCAGAAGTCAGATTGGAGGGGGTCAAGGGAGGAGTTGGCAGAGAGGAGTTTGAGGCAACAGGAGTAGACAACCCATTCAAGGAGTTTGGAAGCAAAATGGAGGAGCGAGACAGGATGGTAATTAGAGGGTTCAGAGGAATCCAGAGTGGACTTTTTGAGGATGGGGGAGACAGTGGCGTGTTTAAAGGTAGAGGTGAAGGAGCTGGTAGAGAGGGAGAGGTTGATGATGTGCAGAAGGGGAGGGGCGACAGTGGAGGGAATGGAGGTCAGGAGGTGGGAAGAAATGGGGTCCAGGGGGAAAGTGGACGGGTTGGAGGAGGAGAGCAGGGAGGAGATTTCCTCAAAGGAGGCGGAAGGGAAGGAGGACTTGGAAGCGATTTGCAGGCGGATCTTGTCAATCTTAGAGGTGAAAAAGAGAGCAAGATCCTGAGCGGAGAGCGAAGAGGGAGGAAGAGGACAGGGGGGGTTGAGAAGGGAGTCAAAGTGGAGAAGAGGTGGCAAGGGTCTGGGAGCAGGACTCAATGTGTGAGGCATAGTACTGCTGTCTAGCGAGGGAGATTATTATTATTATTATTAACAAACATTTATATAGCGGCAGCAGTGTACCTGGCACTTTACAAAGTAATAAAATAGACAGGGTCCCGGTCCCTGCCCCTAGGGCTTACAATCTGAGAGACAGGAGCTGGGGGAGAGACTTAGGAAGGGGAACAGAGGGAGAGACAAGGGGTCTAACATTCATGAAGATGCGAGGTCTCAAGTGCACGTACTTGGCTTGGTTACGATGAGAGATAGCAGAGTTGAGCGATGAGAGGCAGAATCTGAAGTAGAGGAACTCAGTGTGGGAGTGGGATTTGCGCCAGAGGCATTCAGCAGCCCGGGTGCAGGAGCGGAGATGTCGAATGGTGGGGGTGAGCCAAGGGCGAGGGTTATGGGAATGAGCCGGGAGGGAGGAGAGGGGGGCAAGGGAGTAGAGGGTGGAGGCGAGAGAGGAGTTGAAGGTGGAGATGGCAGAATCAGGGGAGGAGGAGGAGAAGACAGAGGGGAGAAGAGGAGAGAAGAAGGAGGCAATGGCCTGGGGCACAACGGCCTGCAGATTGTGGAAGGGACGGGGAGATGGGGAAGAGGAGGGCGAGTAGTGGGAGAGGTTGAAGGAGTCAAGGAAATGGTCAGATATGGGATGGGGTTCGAAGGAGAGATGGGAGACAGAACAGTTCCTAGAGAACACGAGATTAAGAGAGTGACCATCAGTGTGGGTGGGGGAGTTAGTGCAGAGGTGGAGATTAAAGGAGGATGCTAAGGAGAGGAAGCAAGCGATGCAAGGTTGGGAGGGTGCATCGACATGAATATTGAAGTCGCCAAGGATGAGTGTGGGGATGTCATCAGAGAGGAATAGGGTGAGTCAGGACTCGAAATCAGAGAGAAAGGAGGAGAGGGAGCCGGGGGAGCGGTAGATGACCACAACATGGAGGTGGAGATGGGGAGAAGAGGCATATGGAGTGAGCCTCAAAGGAGGGGACGGAGAGAGAGTGGGGAGGGGTTGGAACTGGCATGTGAGCTGCCCAGAGCTGCCTGTGGTAGGATGGGTAGGGCAAGACATTTTTTAAATAAATAAAAAAATAAAAATATCTATATAGAGCTGAAATTAGTAGTTAAAAGGGAAAAAAGAGAAAAGTTTAAAAAAAGGTTGCAAGAGGACCAAACATTTGCCAGCATAGCTAAAAGGTGATGTAACAGAATCTATTAGAGTCAAAATAGTGTCTTTTAAAAAATGGAAAACTAGTCCTAATGAGGAAAATAGGAAAGAGCATAAGAATGGCCAAATTAGAAGTAAAGTGTTAATAAGGCAGGCCAAGAAGAAATAGGAAGAGCAATTTGCTAAGGATGCAAAAACTAATAATAAAAAACTTTTTCAAGTACATTAGATGCAAGAAGCCTGCGAGAGAGTCAGTTTGGACAGTAGATGACATGAGCGGAAAGGGACGCTCACGGAGGATAAGGCCATTGACGAGAAGATGAATGCTTTGGTCTTCACTGCACAGGATGTTGGGGATAGTACCCATGCCGGAACTATTCTTTGTATGTGATGAATAGGTGATGAAGGTGATGAATCGGAAAAACTGTCACAATCAATGTGACTTGGGTTCTAGAGCAAGTTGAAAATCTAAACAGTAACAAATCACCAGGACCAGATGGTACTCACTGCAGAGTTCTGAAGGAACTCAATTATGAAATTGCAGGCCTACTATTGGTAATTTGTAACCTGTACAATCTGGCCCTGTATCTAAGGATTGGAGGGTAGCAAATATAACACCATTATTTTAAAAGGGCTCCAGAGGTGATCTTGGAACTACAGACTCGTGTGCCTGACATCAGTGCCAGGTAAAATGATGGAAACTATTATTAAGAACAGAATTACTGGGCATATTGATAAACATGGAGTGATGGGGATTTAGGTCAACATGGATTTAGCAAAGGGAAGTCGTGCCTCGCTAAACTATTGGAATTTTTGATGGTGTGAATAAGCATGTGCACAAGTGGGAGCTAGTTGATATAGTGTATCTGGATTTTTAGGGAATGTTTTATAAGGTTTCATAAGAGGCTCTTGACTAAAAAGTCTTGGGATAGGAGGTAGTGTCCTATTGTGGATCAGTAACTGGTTAAAGGATGGGAAACAAAGAGTAGGACTAAATGATCAGTTTTCACAACAGAGAGAAGTAAACAATGGAGTGCCCTAGGGATCTGCACTTGGACTGGTGGTGTTTAACATATTCATTAATGATCTAGAAGAAGGAGTAAAGATCGTGATCAAATTTTTCGATGACACAAAGTTATTCAAGGTATTTAAAACACAAGCAGACAGTGAGGAATTGCAGGAGGATCTTGCGAGACTGGGTGACTGGGCATCTAAATGGCAGATGAAATTTAATGTAGAAATGTGATGTATTTAGGGAAAAACAATCAAAATTATATGTGTACAATGCTGGGTTCTAAATTAGGAGTTACCACTCAGGAAAAGGACCTTGGAGTCTCTGTCGAGAATACATTGAAATCCTCAGCTCAGTGTGTGGCAGTGGTCAAAAAGCAACAGAATGTTAGGAACTATTAATAAAGGGATAGAGAATAAAACTGAAAGTAGCATAATGCTACATATAAACCCATGGTGCGACCACACCTTGAGTATTGTGTGCAGTTCTGGTTGTTCTATCTCAAAATAGATATAGCAGAAATAGAAAAGGTACAGAGAAGGGCAAAAATATGCTAAAGGGTACGGAACAGCTCCCCTATGAAGAGAGGCTGCATAGACTGGGGCTTTTCAGCTTGGAGAAGAGACGTCTGAGAGGGGATACAATAGGGGTTTATAAAATCATGAGTGGTGTGGAACAGGTAAATAGGGAACGGTTATTTACCCTTTCAAGCGAATCCTGTCGCTTCTCCCTCCATAACATTGCTAAGATTCGCCCTTTTCTCTCTGTCTCATCTGCCAAAACTCTTGTTCATGCTCTGGTCATCTCTCGCCTCGATTACTGTAACCTCCTTCTCACTGGCCTTCCCCGGTCTCACCTTTCTCCCCTCATCTCTGTCCAAAACTCTGCTGCCAGGGTCATCTACCTCGCCAGTCGCTTCGACCATGTGCAGCCCCTCCTCTCTTCGCTTCACTGGCTTCCCCTTCCTGAACGAATCCTGCACAAGCTCCTAGTCTTCACCTATAAAGCTCTTCACAACCTTGCTCCCCCCTACCTCTCTGCACTTATCGCCCTCCATACTCCAGCCCGTGCACTTCGCTCCTCCTCTGTCCCTTCTCTCACCCTTCCACGCCTTCCCTGCTCCCCTAAGCGCCTTCGTCCCTTCTCACTTGCTGCCCCCCATGCCTGGAACTCCCTCCCTGTCCACATCCGCCTTGCCCCCTCCCTTCATACCTTCAAATCTCTCCTTAAAACTCACCTCTTTCGCTCTGCTCTGTCTGACTCTTTATCCTGCTGAGCCACTATTCCTATACCTACGATCGGTTTACCCTTATCCTTGCAACATGGACCTGCCTGCTGTCATTCTCATCGTAACCAAGCCAAGTACGTGCACTTGAGACCTCGCATCTTCATGAATGTTAGACCCCTTGTCTCTCCCTCTGTTCCCCTTCCTAAGTCTCTCCCGCAGCTCCTGTCTCTCAGATTGTAAGCCCTAGGGTCAGGGACCATGTCTATTTTATTACTTTTTAAAGTGCCAGGTACACTGCTGCCGCTATATAAATGTTTGTTAATAATAATAATAATAATAATAATAAATAGTATTAGAACTAGGGGATACCCTATGAAACTAATGGGTAGTAGATTTTAAAAGTATTTTTTCACTCAATGCACAATAAAGGCTGTTTTTACATGGACACCCTCCCCCCTGCTGGGTACGGGGAGGGTGTTCGATGCGTGTGTGTCTGTGTAAATGCCACGGCGGTGGGTGGTGGAATGGGTGTTTGTCCATGTAAACAGCATGGGCAGTGGGTGGGGGTGCATGCGTGCATGCCATCCACAGAGCCATCCAGCAAACTGGAGGAGGCTCCATGGCCCTTTTCACACAGTCATTCTAACACTGATAAAATGGGTGTTACATTTTATTATACATGCTGCAGGTGTGCTCTATGGGTGCCCTGTAACATGTATATTAAAATGTAACACCCATTTTATCAGTGTTATTGTGTCTGTGTGAAAAGTGCATTAGAGTGGCCATTTGTACATGGACACCCCCACCCCGCTCAGTGTTCGGGGGGGCATGTAAAACAGCTGGTGGAGGGTGGGGGGGATGGGTGTCCGCAAAGCATTCATCCGTGTGAACACCAAGCGGGATGGGTGGGGATTCCACACCTCCACCTCCACCCACCACGGCAAAACATCCATCCCCCCACCCGCCCATGTCTGTGTAAAAGGGGCCAGTGTATGTAAAAAGGACCCATGGGTGGAGGTGGGTGTGTGCCTGTGGAAACGGGTGCACACCCAATTCCACCCACTGCGGCAGCACACCCATTCCCCCATCCACCGCTGCCCATGTAAAAAGGACCTAAGTTGTGGAATTTGTTACCAGAATATTTGGTCATGGCCAGTAGTATAGGTTTAAGAAAGGACTGGACACGAGTCTGGAGAATATGTTCATTAGCAGCTATTAGTCAGGTAGGTTTGGGGAATGTAACCTCTTACTGTCGGGAGCTGAGAGTAAACAACAGGGAATTATTTGCCTTATTGTGACCTGTTGGGTGCTTCTTCCAAGCGACCAAGATTGGCCACTGTCAGAGACAGGTGCTGGGCTCAATGGACCATTGGTCTGATCCAGTATGGCACTGCTTACGTTCTTAAAAATAGCGGAACGGCGGAATCAATGAAGACTGATGAAGTACTGACAAACAGCTGCAAGCGCTCCTGAAAGGTATTTCCCAACACTATGGGAATGATCATTCTTGCCTAGTCTCTTCCTGCTCCAGCAATTTTGTTGTGGGGGGCAACCTCCCCACATTTACAGTATCCTGTCTGCAGTTATATCATTTGGGAGTGGAGGGCTTGGCTAATGAAGCATTTGTCTGTGGGAAACAATAGCCCCAGGTGCAGACTCTAAGAAATATATGCCTCTCGCCTGCCTCGCCAGTAAGTGTTAGCACATATTAGATGGATGCAGGTGAGAGTCACCCACAATCACAGCCTGCACCTGGGACCCAAACTAGTGTCCTTCCCGCTGGGCTCCTCCTGGAAGGTGCCCAGTGGGAAGGGGATCGCCGCTGGCTGCATCCTCCACACTGGTCTATTTCAAGCCGGGATCCTGCTTTAAATACATCAGTGGGGGGATGGGAGGATCCACCACCAGGAGTTCCCTGCTCGGTTGAGCAGTGCTGCTCTCCCAGGCAAAGATCTCACCTAGTCAGTTTCAAGCCGGGAAGCTTGTGCCATGCGGCCCATGCTATAATACCAAGTTTCCTACCTACTTCTTAAAAAGATATGACTCTAATTTTAAAAACAAAAGCTATTTAAATATTTACTTAAGACTGTAAGCTTGTAGGTTTGGCAACATATTTTAATGATCTGTTTGTACAATGTTTAGTACAAAAAGGCCTTGGTTTATGGCTGGGGCTCCTATGCTTTAATATGAGGAATATATTTAATATGCTAAAACCCCAAGTCTATCAATGCAGTGACTCATGCTGAAAGGAAGACTTCTTTCTTATTCTGCAGTGAATCTATACTGACTGTAAATTGATATTGTTTTTACCAAAGGATAAAGAATCGTAGGGAAGGAAGGAAACTTATTTTACTTAATGGAACTACTATTTCACTTCTCATTTCAAAAATACATTATGTAGCCTCAAAATTCCCTTAGTGTAATCAAAAGATGTTTGTTTTTGCTTTTTCTGTACAACAAACTCATTGCTTTAATATTTTATCAGAACATTTTCAAAAACAGAAACAGAAACCACATTGTAGGATAATATTTTTCTCCCATTTCTCCCTAATTATTTTACTTTTTGTCCCTATCTGCCAAAGGAATACAAAATTTTGCATATCAAAACAACAACTTTTGTCTTCCAGAAGCTGAATAGCTGTTGAACATCCTAGTTAAACAAAGAATGCTACTTTCCATGTGGCATACTGGCTAAACCCTCTGAAGAGAGATTGTGGGTGAAAACAGACATGACGCTAACCACCCTTTAACCACCCTTGGTGGTTATTTATGCATGTTGCAGGGCTGTATTGGTGCACTATGCAGCCCTTCAACATACATAAAGGGTATTTCAGACGTGACGGGCCTCCGTTTTGACACGGCCCGTGGTCATGTCTACACCCCCTAGTGGAATCAGGCCGGTCAGGCAACAGACGTGCCGACCTGATTCCGCTCGGGGATCGGGGGGGCAGGGGCGGGGTGCGCAACGTGCAGCCGCACGCCCCCCCCCATGCTCCCCTGGCCGCCTGCCCTCCCGGAGACGGGCGGGCACACCGGCCAATCCGGCCGCTGTGACCGGGACCATGGCTGGGAAGCGGCAGCGGTAACAGACGTTACCAGCAGCCGATTCCCGGCCGTGATCAGAATAACCATGGTTATGGGGTTGAGGCCGGCCTCACCTCCGGAACCATGGTTCAGGGATTCCCGCCGGGCGTTCACTGTGGTGAACATCTGGCGTGACCCCCTTCAGACGTTACGGGCTCTCCGCCACGACGGGTGGTTCACCGTGTCAAAACAGAGGCCCGTAATGTCTGAAAATACCCAAATAACCACCAAGGGTGGTTAAAGGGTGGTTAGCATCATGTCTGTTTTCACCCTATGTTTTGGAAAAATGACTGTAAAAAGGCACGCTGTCACTGAACTTGTCTCTTTCGTCTGTGTTTCCAAGTGAAATCTGGTTTGTTGACAAAATCATGATTTTGCTATTATCAGCAATGAAAAATCAATGTAACATAAAAGAGCATGTAATTAGAACTGTGTAAAACTCAGTAGTTTCACTTTACAAGGGATCTTTGGCTTTCAAACATGCAACCTCATAATTCCTAAATTTCTATTTGAATTTTGGTTCAAGTGAGCCCCAAATCTCACTTGATAAAATGTTTTATTCTTATCAAATATTGATTCTTTTCAATGTCTCGACAGATTTTCCTATATTAGCATGCTCAATATCAGCCTGAGTCTCCAGGAACAGGTCTATAGCCAGAAATGGAGGTGCATAGAGGCTCAGCTGACAGGGGGTGATGATGGAACCTGTCAGATGATTAAAAACCCTTACACAGTATTAATAAAATCATTCATTTTTTTCGTTAGTTTAAAATGGTTGTATTAATGACATATTACTAAGCAAGAATAGATGAAATAATTATATTGTTAAATTCTAAATGTGCAAAATATTATTTTATTATTATTACATTGGACTTTTATACCATCCCTCTCACTGATCGCATCTCGGGGCAGTTCACAACAAAGCAAAAATATAAAATATACAACAATATAACATCAATATTGAAAACATTATCAGTAGCCACAGGAATAAAACACAATTTCCCACCCCTCAATACCCTCATCAATACAGAATGTCAAAAAAGTGCCACAAAACTAGTACACAATTTCCTAACCCCCAATACCACCCCACCATCCATACCCCTCTCTCACAGAGGTATTCCCCCTTGAGTTATTCCCCACTCTCTCTCAACAGGGTTGCAACAACTCCACCCTCCCAATTCCTGACCCCCACCACCTGCTCTCACCAGGGGCAGAGACTTAATCTAAAAAACAGAACCCCTCTCACCCTTCTGAACCTAGGCTAATAATCGTTCTACATACTACCCACTTTACCCCCCCGCCTCATGTCCAACCCTCCAAAAGAGAATAGCCAGGCCTTCAACATCCCATAAACTGCCAAGTAAAATGGCACAGGTCCTTTTCCCTACCCCCTAGAAGGAAAGAGTGGGCAAGCCATCCCTACAAGCATTCAAGTCCCAGCCAGGCACATTTCTAGCAATTATTTTTGCGTAAGGCTTCAAGGGCTCACAGTCATCGTTCAGCTCTGCTATCTCCCTTGCTAGACAGCAGTACTATGCCTCACACATTGAGTCCTGCTCCCAGGACCATCGCCGCCTCTTTTCCACCTTTGACTCCCTTCTCAAACCCCCCTGTCCTTCTCCTCCCTCCTCTCTCCACTCAGGATCTTGCTCTCTTCTTCACCTCTAAGATTGACAAGATTTGCCTGGAAATCGCTTCCAAGTCCTCTCCCCGTACCTTTCCCCCCCTCCCCCCTCCCTCCTGTCCTCCTCCC
>QEPC01008788.1:582598-655691 GCA_003113815.1 Sphenodon punctatus
AGAGTGAGGTGATCAAATTTGCAGATGACACCAAGTTATTCAGAGTAGTCAGAACATGAGCAGACTGTGAGGAGCTACAGCAAGATCTTACAAGACTGGGTGCCTGGGCATCTAAATGGCAGATGAGATTTAATGTGGACAAGTGTAAAGTGATGCACATTGGGAAAAATAATCCAAATTATGAGTACACAAAGGCAATCCAGTTGTTTTTGACACACAGAACTAGCAAGGATATTTTGTTCTTGGAAGTAACATTGTGGTAGAGGGGAGCCACATAGGACTGCGAAAGAGTTAAAATGGCCACTGAGAAGTCCCAAAATGGCCACTGGTAGGAAATCAGTGTGTTTGGGGTATGGCTCAGAGTATAAAAGGAAGTGGCTGAGCCAAGAAGGAAGTCAGCAGTGTTGCCTGGGGCAGTTGTGGCCAGAAGTTAGCAGCGGAGCCAGGACAACTGTCTGAATGGTGTTGTGGGCAGTGGCAGTGTGTTGATGCCTGGTAACATCTGGTGTTGGGTAAGAGGAACTGGGAATGCCTGTAAATTCCTAAGAGAAGGAAGTTCTACCAAAGAACTGGAGAAACAGCCCTGAGAGGGGAATATAGACTGAGACTTTGGGAGAGTGGGGAACTCTGTATGTGGGTAAGCCAGAGAGGAGTTAACCCTGAGACTTATATGAAGAATTGTGTTTATAGTGAATAAAAGCTATTTGAGTTGATTCCCTAGGGACTTTGTTATATTTGGGCCTGATCCCGACAAAACTTACGCCAGCAAGAGGTAGCCTGCCACAAATGTGGGGGAAATGGCACAGTAGAAAAAAACAGCAGGGAAATGGGAATTAGCCACTCAAACTCTTTTAATAAGCACCCAGGGTGCAATCCTCCACCATTAAAGTCAACAGCAAAACTCCAATTGATTTTAATGGCAGAGAATTTTCCTTCCAGTTCCTAAATTCTGTATTCCTTTTCTCTGGAACTGTGCACTCATAAAATTTTCACTATAAATGACTAATATGCAGATTTTTTTATATACTTAACATTTTTCATTCCTACTAATTTTTCATAAATTTTACAAATACTGTGATTATCCAGTAGGAATTGTTTACATTCTATCTTTCAAAATTTACCTCATTTTATTCTGTTTAAAAATAAGCAGAAACTTACAAAAATGCAAATAATATATTACTTCCCAAAACTCAAAAATTCTCAAAACATTCACCTTTCAATTTAATACCAAACATGGAACATTTTTAGACTAAAATGTGATGTTTTCAGAAGTCTGTGAGAAACCAAAACAGCAACAGAACATAGTCAGTGTGGTATAGTGGATAGGGGCGGGCCCGGTACCATTACCGGTACACCGGATTTTACCGGTTACCGGTTTCACAAAAACCGGATTCCCGGATTGAATCCGGTATACCGGTACCGGATTTATTGCATTGGTTTCAATGGGGCACTGTGTCCCCATTGAAACCAATGCAATAAATTAAAATTAATTCCCTCCCCCTCCCAGGCTGCGCGGGTGGAAGGGGGGACACCCCCCACCCACCCTGCCCAGCCTGGCTTTTTGTTGTAAAAGATAGAACAGCAACAGAGTGAGACCCCGAGGCGAGCCCCCCCCCCAGCACCAGCGGCCGCGGCGTCCCCGCAGCCGCAGGTAAGTATGACCCGATCCCTGGGGGGGGTGGGGGTGTTTAACACCCCCACCCCCCCCAGGGATCACCCCTACAGCGCGCTTGCCGCTTACCTTGGGGAGCTCCGGCGGCGGCGGGCGGCCCGGCGGCTTCAGCGCCGGCTGTGGCTGCCGGCGTCAGGACGCTGTAGGCCTTCCGGTGCACTTCCGGGTTTCACCGGAAGGCCTAGAACGTCCTGAAGCCGGCAGCCACAGCCGGCGCTGAAGCCGCCGGGCCGCCCGCCGCCGCCGGAGCTCCCCAAGGTAAGCGGCAAGCGCGCTGTAGGGGTGATTCCTTGGGGGGGGTGGGGGTGTTAAACACCCCCACCCCCCCCAGGGATCGGGTCATACTTACCTGCGGCTGCGGGGACGCCGCGGCCGCTGGTGCTGGGGGGGGGGCTCGCCTCGGGGTCTCACTCTGTTGCTGTTCTATCTTTTACAACAAAAAGCCAGGCTGGGCAGGGTGGGTGGGGGGTGTCCCCCCTTCCACCCGCGCAGCCTGGACTCGGGGAGGGGTTTTTTTTTTTAAAACTGTTTGGCTGGGGCTTTAATTTTTTTTACATTGCAGCCATTTAAAAATGGCTGCAATGCAAAAAAACCGGCACACAGAAATCCGGTACCGGGGGCCGGATTACCGGGCCGAATCCGATAATGCATTATCGGATACCGGATTCTACTGGTTTCCCACCCCTAATAGTGGATAAGGCGCTGGATCTGGGGAGCCAGGGTTCAAATCCTGCCCTACTCATGAAGTCACTGGGTGACCTTGGGTAAGTACACAACCTCTCAGCCGCAGTTCCCCATCTGTAAAATGGGAATATGTGTGTCTCTGTCTCTCCCTGTGTTCCCCTCACCCTTGTTCCTCTTAGATAGTAAGCCCACTGGGAAGGGACCGGTCTCTGAAAATCTGAGACTGTAAAGCAGTGCATACACCTAGTAGTGCTATAGAAAAGCTTAGTAGTAGTAGCAGTCCCTCTGGAACTGTTGCTCCTCTGCTAATAAAGCCCCCTTTATCCATGATCTTTTCTTCTCTCACTCCCTTCACCTTCTCGCCCTTACTGAAACCTGGATCACCCGCACTGACTCTGGCCGCTTTTAGACGAGCGGCACGCAAGTGCGCATCGCGACTGTTCATAATTTGAAACGTCCGCATGTTGTAATTAGACGAGACGGAAGTGGGGTGTTATGCGCATATTATGGCGGTTGCGCATTTTTTAAGTCCGCGAATTAAATACCACGATTGTGAGCTATTTAATTTGCGAACTTTAAAAATGCGCAACCGCCATAATATGTGTATAATACCCCACTTCCGTCTCGTCTAATTACAACATGTGGACGTTTCAAATTATGCGCAATCGCGATGCGCAATCGTGCGCCGTTCGTCTAAAAGCGGCCTCTGTCACCCCTGCCACCCTCTCCTACGGAGGTCTCTCCTTCCCACCAGCCCCGCGCCGAAGGCCAGGATGGTGGCGTAGGCCTTCTCCTCGCCTCTTCCTGTCAGTTTCAACCCCTCCCCCCTCTCTCTCCTTCCCCTCCTTTTGAGGCTCACTCTGTCCGCCTCTACTCCCCTCTCCATCTCCGTGTTGCTGTTATCTTCTGCCCACCCCCCCGGCTCCCGCTCCTCCTTTCTCTCCGAGTTCGAGTCCTGGATCACCTTATTCCTCTCTGATAACCTCCCCACACTCATCCATGGCGATTTCAACATTCATGTGGATGCACCCTCTCAGCTGGTATCACCCGCTTCCTCTCCCTAGCCTGCTCCTTTAATCTCCACCTCTGGACTAGCTCCCCCACCCACACATTCTGCTCCTCCTCCATCCCCTCCCTCGCCTCCCCTGCTCCCAAAACTGCCTTCGTCCCTTCTCCCTCGCTGCTCCGCACACCTGGAACTCCCTCCCTGCCCTCCTCCGCCTGGCTCCCACACTCCACACTTTCAAGTCCCTCCTCAAAACCCACCTCTTCCACTCTGCCCTTCCTAACTCCTGCTAACCATTCCCACCCTGGATTATCCTCCACCTGCTATCCCAACTCCCAATTTACTGCAACCAAGCCAAGAACGAGTACCTGAGCTTTCACATCCTCATGAATGTCGCATCCCTTGTCTCTCACTCTGTTTCCCCTTCCCCGTCTTCCCTCCCCCTGTCTTTAGATTGTAAGCCCTCGGGCAGGGACCGTGTCTATCTTATTCTTTGTAAAGCGCCAGGTACATTATAAATTATAATAATAATAATTAATAATAAGAATAATCTATATCAATATGGACTTAAAATATTTTATTTTGACATTCTATTTGATATCTTCCCTCTTGGCCTAACAGTAGTAATTTGCAGTATTATGAAGTAACCAGATTGATTTTAGTCCTGTCCTCTGCTGCCTGACTCACAGGGGCTCCACTGATAACAAGAATCCCTAGTCTGCTGACATAGAACTATGAGATTATGATCTTATCAAATTTCATAAAATAAGCAAGACTGAACTTGGTCAGTATTTGTGTAGTTCAATACACCAGGGTAAAGAAAAGAATCATGAATATTTCAAACACCTGAGCAGTTTCACCTCTTGCATATTGTTGCCAGAGATGCAGAATTCTCCCAAAAAAGACAGCCCCCCTGTCCCCCCACCCCCCATGTTCGGCAAGGCCACTTGGGACATAGGTTGGTGGGCACTGGAGAGCCTGAGCGGAGTCAGGGTCGAGCCACAATGGAGCCTAGGGGGAGAAAAGGCCCCTTCATACAAAAACCAATCTGCCCTTGAAAAAGGTGATTAAGTGGAGGAAGCCCTGAGTAAGTATGGGTCAGTTAAGAAAGGGCCTCCTTCCTGTTTTAAGAAACCACTGGTGAATAGAAATTGGACTAGCAACGGCTTCAAAGGCATGGAAATGTAGAGCACCCTATGTTTCCCTCACACAAGTCAACGTCCCCACGCCCGATTGGTGGAAATGCACCTTGGTATCGCCCTTCAGCCTAGGGCTCCCCTCATGATTCCCTTCCATCCCCAAATCACCTGAAAACCTTTCTCCTTTCATGACCAGATGTGTCCTTTGTCTCCTCAGCCCCAGTCTGTTTACCTTATGCATCTTCCCTTTGTTGTACCTGGACACACACCCGGGCCTCTCGCCTTTCACGCTCAGTTGTGTTCTTTGTCCCCTCAGCCCCTGTATGCATCTTCCCTTTTATTATGTTTGGACCCACACCTAGAATCCCTTTTATCCTTCATATAAGCCTAATGTGGCACCCCTGAGCCTATCCCAAATCCTTTATCCTGAGCCCTATAACTGTTCCTCGCTCCCCCTCTGAAATTGAGAAAAGCTTTGGATGCAAACACGTGCGGGCCCCTCTGTGTGTGTCTGTGTCTTAAGGGGTCTCCCAGACTTTGGTCTGCCCCTTCCCTTCATCCCCGAACTTCACTGGATCTGCGGGCCGCCTGTCCCCTTTTCAACGGCAAGGAGAGGTAACCATTGGTCCTGATTTCCCCTCTTGCTTCTATCTCTCTCTCTCTCCCTCGCTCTCGCTCTTTTCTTTTTGTGTGTGTCTCCCCTCCCTCACTCCCGACATTACTTTCATTTTCCCCACTGCCGCTTGTGGATCCCCTGTAAACCGCCAGCCAGACCGGGGCTGTGTTGATTAGTATATGTGTGTATGTGTATCCCATTGTGTATTTTCTTTGATGTCCCTTTGAAATAAACATTCCCTTTTTATTAAATGTTTGTCTCTCTCTCTTTCTCTACTTTGGGGAGGGTACGTAACCTGACTGTAGCACATATTGAACCTCAGACTGATCCTTGTGGCACGTGGGGACCCCCAGTTCAACTAATTTGGCTAATTCCCCCAAATTTAAGAATCGAGCATATATTGGGGTACCGACCCCCCAATAGTCATGTGTGGAAAGGGGTCTCTTGCTAACAATATCATCCTTCAGTACTGGCTGCAAGAGCAAAAAGAACCTACTTCTCTTTTGCAGTCAGGAATTCTTGGTAATTTGCAAGGCTGAGGTTCAGACCCTGGCAAGTTCACTCGCTAACTATGGCAAACTTCAGTTCATCACCTATACAGCTTTCTTTCTAAAAACAGAAACATGTTCTCAAAGATTATGAGATTATGGAAATAATGTATTGGGAAACAAGGGCAGAGAGACAGGAAGTCTTGGCTATGAAGAACCAAGCCTTGAAGGTGAGAACAAGGAGGTGGATGTGTGAAGAAGAGGGAGTCAGTGCAGGAGGAGAAGAGGGATTAAATAGGACCAAAGCAGTGGGTGAGATGGATGATCTTAGCAGCAAAGTGTTGAACAGAAGTGAGAAGGTCAAGGTGACAGTAGGGAAGGTCAGTAAAAAGGAGGCTGCAGTAGTCAAGACGAGATTACTAGTTCATGGGCTAGAGTGTTAGTAGTGGAAGTGGTAAGCAGGGACTTGGTGGCAATGGGGAAAATGCAATGAACATAGGTCCCTGGTCTAAGGAAGGGATTCATTTTAGTGATGTTATGTAAGAAAATAAGACTGGACAGTGGTGGCTGGTGGGTTCTGAGGCTGGTGGGGCAGTGGGCAGGGTCAGCAGTGGGCATGGCAACGGTAGGCAGAGTCAACCCTAAAATTGCACGCTTACATGATCATGATCAATGGAACAGAACGTGCACACAAGCAGGGACCTGTCTCCACTAATCTGAATGTGTTCAATGGCAGGAGTACAATAGCAGAGAAAACAAAAGTACGGTAACGACTAGCCCAGATTACAGAAATGTGTAATACCTTACTTAAGGTGCAATTAAAGCAAGATGACAATATCTGAAATGCACAGGGATGCATTTAAATGAGCAAGGCTTTCGGGTGGTCTTTGTCTGCTGAGGGGCATGGCTGTGGGCCACCCACACACATGGAGCGAGTGGGGAGGGATTCTAACGGGCGGATTCCTGGGCGTCCATCATGCCAACTCAGGCGGACTCCACGTACTCCCTCCACCACTGGCTGGCAATGCAAACAACTCATACAGGCCACAACTAACCCAACAGGATTATGTGAAATCCTAAATGGCACACCATAAATGCTGCATAGAGTTTTAGAGAGGGCAAGGAAGCATGCACAGTTCAGGAGAGGGCAGGAAGCACCTACCACGTGGCATTCAAAGAAAGACACGCCAAAATACATGGGAAATGCAGGAAAACAGGATTATGTGGAATCCTAACATACACACCATAAATGCTGCAATTGGTCCTTCCTACAAACTAAAAGCTCCCAGATCAGTGAACAAGAGAAAAAAATACATGAAAAAATCCTTAAGATCCCAAGTTTTATGTAGAGTGGGGGGGCACAATTCAAAGTGGCTAATGCTGCTATTTCCTCCTTCAAAAATACTAAAGCCACACAAGGCTGTGTGCAAAATACAGTAATTCAACACACTTCAACACAGTAATTCAGCACAGTAATTCAACACAATTACTTTCAAACCAAGCAGAAAACTGTTCATTAATGTTGTTTGACAACAAGCAATACTTCTTGTTCACAAAACCCGGCATTGGCAATGCCCAGCTCACAGGACAGAAGCATTCCCTTTCTTCTGGCATGGGTCAAATCAGAAGCAGCAGAAGGAAAGGACATCACAATGACAAACTCACCCCATTCTTGTACGGAAAGGTTCCAAAAAACCAACCCATCTCCAGAGCCAGACCCCCCCCCCCCACACACACACATTCTACCCACCCCCAAACCCAATCCCAGCTCACACAAGGCAAGGCACAACATACATCCAGCTGGTATTAATCTGCAACAGGATATGGGGGGCCTCCCAGTCTGGCCCTTGGTTCCACATCCAGCAACCATCAAACCATGTAATTGCATTGGTTTAGTTTAAATGAGATGGTCAGGTGTTTGTTGCCTGTCCCTCTCAGTTCCCCCCAAGCAGGTGATGAAGTGGGTCATGATCAGACGACCCCTGGCCTGAGTCTGATACTGCTGAATGTGAGGTCGGTGGTTAATAAATCCACTACAGTGCAGGAGTTAACCTTGGACCATGACGCCGACCTCGTGTGCATTACGGAGACCTGGCTGGACGATGAGTCGGGGCCTATTTTGGCTGACCTCATGCCAGCTGGGTACTCCGTGCAGCATCAGCCTCGGTTGGAGGGATGGGTGAGGGGCGGTGTAGCCATTATTTTTAAGGATTTGTGGTCTATCAGGCGGTATCTGGTGCAGGCTATATCAGGGGTAGAGGGCCTCCATTTTGTGTTTTATTTGGCGGGGGACAGATTGGGGGTGCTACTAGTATACCATGCACCTGCCTCTATGGCAGCATCCCTACTCACTCTGATGGCGCTGGTGTCAGATGTGGTGTGCGCTCCCCAAAGACATTAGTCTTGGGTGGCTTCAACATACATACTGATGCCAGTCTTGGTGGTGAAGAGCATGAGTTCATGGCCTCCATGGCAACCATGGGCCTGTCCCAAATTGTCAGCAGCCGAACACATACCCTTGACCTGATTTTTTGCACCGGCCTCAAGGCAGGGAATCCGTTGGTGGGGGAGGTGTTAGTAGAACCCTTATCATGGATGGACCATTACCTCCTGCGACCACGTCTCCTGGTATTATTCTCTGTTAATTATTTTCACTCATGGTCTTGCGTTTCGTACTATACATGAGTATTTTACTAATTGTAAAGTGATAATTGTTGATGCTGTTATGTGATGTGAGATGTGATATGTGTGGATTAATTTATATGGTTATGTATGTATGGTTGATTGTTAAGTGATATTGGTTGCTGACATGTATCATTGTTAGGTGTCAAGTATGGTTATAGCAGAAGCTGATATCAATAAAGTAAAGCAAAGCATGTCTGCCCCCAGGGGGTGTAGGACCGATTCGGATCGTTCACCCCCAGAGGCTAATAGAACCTGAGAGATTCTGGAAAGCTCTTGGGGAGTTACCCTCTGATCTTGATGACCGCCCACTCAATGACCTCATGGCTTTATGGAATACCTTGCTGTTGGAGGCCACTGACCGGATGGATCCGAGACATCTGTCCCCCTTGGTGACAGCTCCTCAGGCCTCCATGGCATACGGAGGGCCTGAGGTTGCTGAAGCGGGAGGGGAGGTGGTTGGAGTGACAGTGGCGCTGTTCGCGTGCTGAAACTGACAGACTGGAACATAGAGCCAGTTTACGTGCCTAAGCTGTATTTGTAAGGGCAAGAAAAAAAGGTGTTTTTTGCTGCCCGTATAGCCTCTACAAATTCTCGCCCAGCGAAGCTTTTCTGGGTGGTGAGGGGATTGGTTGGTCCTCCCTCACTCCACCAGGTATCAGAGTTATGGAATACCCGCTGTGACATCTTTGGTGATTACTTTGCAGAGAAAATTGCTCAGATTCACCACAACTTCAACTCCACATTTACTGAAGTATAACTTAAGAAGCACCAGCTGCTTGTGCATGTGCAGAGAGAGCGCATGCATGGTTAAACCAATGTATCCCAGACCCGGACATTCGGGTGCAGAAGCTGCTTCAAAGCAGCAGCGGCACAGCACAGCCTGGTTCTGGTCCAGCAGCGGGTGCAGTCGGCTGGGTAAAATTCAATTTAGGGGCAAAGACTGCTGCACAGGGTGATCGGGGATTCTGGGGGTCAGGGGGAGCAGTGCCCCTAACAGCTGAGGTGCCCACCGCACCTGCAACCGGCCTTGGCAACAGACTGAATATGTAAAAACGTAAAGGAAAGTGAGGTGTCAAAGATGAATCCCAGACTGTGTGCCTGGGAGACAGGCTGAACTGAAACACTGTCAGTGGAGATAAAGAGTGAAGAGGGAGAGGATTGTAAGGGAGGGAAATGAGTTGAGTTCAGTCTTGGGCATGTTGAACTAGAGTTTCTAGTAAGACATCCAGGAGGAGATGCAAGAGAGAGAGTGATATGGGACTGTGTGATGGTAGGGGTGGAAAGGGAAAGTTGGGTGTCATCGGCATCTGTATGCCGATGGTATTGGAAGCCATGAGATTCAATACATTGGTCAGGGAATATAGTGTAAAGGGAGAAGAGCGGAGGTTCCTAGAGAAAGCCCTGTGGAACTCTGACCAAGAGGAAAGGGAAGGAGAACTTATGTGCAGAAGTTATCATTCAACTATAGTTCAACTTCTCCAGCAGCAAACAGAGATGCTCATGATAAATGCTGAAGTTATGGTTTGGTTGTAAACAGGCTATGTGATATGCAGTATTATTTTGGCACTGCACTGTATTACTTAAACTTAATCATCACTGAATTTATAGAAACTGGTTCCTGCTTTATGCTTCCTTAGACAAGCTGCCCAAGTTGATAACAAATGTGCAGGCAGTTAGAAACTGACTATATAAAATTGACATTCATCTACTTGGGGTATCTGCTTCATATTATGCATCTAAGTTGTATTTTATATTGCTGACAAAAATACCATTTACAAACACTACTACTGGTTTCTATTTTATCTCACCTGTCATTTGCACCATTTTCAGCAGAATCCTAATCACAAACAATTGTTATTACTGATTGTGATATAATAGGGTAGTGGTAGGGAAAACCCTCGTTGTTTAGATCCCAGAATACAGTATTTGTAGTAAGAGAAAATATTTTGGGGGGTTTGTAAACTGGATACTCTTGAGACTATAGTCATTGTGAGCGACTAAGCATCCCCTGATGCCATTTTTAGAGATTACTACTGTGTTTTAAAATACATTAAAAAACAGAATTCCATGGGCATGTTTGGTAGTCCTCTTTCAATTAATATTTAACACAGTATTCTTATCATCAAGCAACAAAGGACTCAGACTGCATGCAGTCAGATGAACTGCAGGGGGCCCAAACCCCATGTGGCCCCGCCATGGAAGACAATTGCTGCCAAACTGCAGGGCAAGCATGGGGAGCCAGGCAGACAGCTGTGGGGAAACCAGGAGGGCCAGCCCCTGTCAGAGTGGTCATCATGGACGTGCAAGGTGCATGCACTGTGTGTACATGGTATACACTCAGTGTGCACCATGCACACATATTGGCCCTTTTTACACAAGATGGGCTCACGTGTGCCCATGCAGATCTGCTGTGTGGGCAAAAGTGGGTGCTGCCTGTGTGACTGCTGTGGCGGGTGGATGTGCGTGCATGCTCCCGCGAAACATGCATGTACATCCATCTCGACCCATCACCCACTTATGGAGCAATTGGCCAAAACGGCAATTACTCTGTGAGTGGGGATGTGGGGGGATCGGTGTGCGCCCGTGTACACCGCCCCCCCACACGGCTGCACGCATACCTATGCCCCCTCCCCCTCGTGGCCTCTTTAAAAAGGGTCATTGTGTGCACCAGGTATTGCAGGTGTGTTGTGTGCACACATCTGGCACATAAATCTTGCATCAGGGAATAATCCTGAAATTCCACCAGTTTGTAACTTCCATTTTCTTCAGTACTAAAGCATGTCACTTTTGTTTCTAGAAAAATAGGGTTTCCGTTGTAAAGACCTACATTTTCTCTACATATTTTTTTCTCCCATTTCCTGTGTATATTAAGCTTATAGATCACTCTTTCTGGAAATCTCAAGAAATGTGTATATTTTTCATGGATTATTTATTAAAGCTCATTTACCAAAAGCCTTAAAATATTTTACCATGTAATATATTCTGTCAGAGATATGTTTCATTAGCATATTATGTCTAAGAAAGTACAAAGCACTTACAGAAAAAGGCATCTTTTATAATAATTTCTCTGATTAAAACCAATCTATTCATATCTGCTAAATAAAAATTACAACCTTTATGCTTTGTAGGTCCTCAATTCTATTGAAAAGCATTTCTAAATAAGTCTTTTTATTATTGGTTCCAAGCATCTCTCTCTCTATCTCCATTTAGTTTCTAAGTGTAAAAAAACTGGCACTTAATATATGGAGAAAGCTGCACATTACTAACAGATTAAGAAAATCTTGCAACTCTAAAATGTTTAAGGCTAAAGATTATGTGAAAAAGAAGGCACTTCCATACAAAATCTGCTGTCATTGTAAAGATGATGCATTACATTATAGCAGAGGTTCTCAACCTTTTTTCAGTCACAAATGGAGTAACGTATGTGACTACTTGGGAGCATTGCATAATATGCATGACTGATTTGCATACATTTGCATAGATTAACTCTTCCCCGCTGCAATTCAGTTTAATTCATTCTGATGCCATGTGAAAGTGCTCCCAAGCACCACTGACAGCAGGCTTGGGGAGCACTTTCACACATTCCCCGAGCACTCTGGTGCTCCCAAGAACCAGATAGAGAATCTCTGCATTATAGTCTTCCAACAAAGTTGTTAATTTAGGATTATCATCTTTAAACTTTAAATTTAAGCTGCTAAATTATCTAGTATAGTGGTCAGTTTTTTTTTCTTTCACTAAAATTACCTTTAAAACTGGGTTTTATTAACTGAAGTCTTTTGTTTTTAAGGCCTTTCAAATAATGTGCTTTTTATGTGATGTAAACATTCTTGTTTGTTATACTTCTCATTTTAATTTTTTCCAAAGAGGCTATATAAAGCGAAACATACATATGCAACAAAATGTGCTCTGGAGAATAGATCCATGATGCGCACATCGCCACACCAAGAAACCACGGTTACTCACCTGTAACCTTGGTTGTTCGAGATGGGTTCTGTCACTCACACAATTGGGTTCTGCGCCTGTGCAGTACCATCTGTCAGAAGATTCTCCAAGCAGTTATCCGCATGCCCTCAGAGCCCGTGCCTGATTGGCCGCCATTTTGCCAGGCTTCTGGAGACAGTATATAACGAAGGTTGGGGCGCTCGTTACCTCAGTTCCTTCCAACCCCTACATCTCAATGTTGCTTCAAGTAGATGCAGAGGGAAAGGTGGGTGGGTGGTGTGACTGACAGAGCCCATCTTGAAGAACCAAAGTTACAGGTGAGTAACTGGGTTTTTCTTCGAGTGGAGCTCTGTGCCTCACACCATTGGGAGATTAAAAAAGCAGTCACCCCTTAGGGTGACTCTTCTACTTAGACTCTCTTCCCCTTAGACTCTCTTCTACTTGAAGCCTGCATCTGCATGAGCTGCAGTGTCCAAAATATAGTGTTGGGCAAAGGTGTGTGCAGAGCTCCATGGGGCTACTTCATAGATCTGTTTTATAGGGAACTTGCGATGCAAGGCAGCAGAGGTAGCCATGGTTCAAATGAAATGTCCTTTAAGACCTTCTGGAGGTCTTTTGTTTGATAGAGTGTAACAGAGGAAGATGCATTCTACTAACTATGTCTGTCTGAGGTGAGACCTTGTTTCCTGGTGAAGGTCCTCCGGGGGTAAGGAGGTAGGATTAGTCTCTCCAAGACCAGGTTTAAGTCCCATGGGGGAGAAGGGTCTAGAACAGGTGGGGCAATGTTGTGGAGCCCTTTGAAGAAACTTTTTAAAACTGGGTGAAAAATGGTCTGACGGCCATCAACAGGAGATAGAAAGGCAGAGATTGCAGCAAGGTGGACCTTTATCGAGGATGGGCATAGCCCTTGCAATTTGAGATGGACCATGTAGGTCAGGAGGTTTGTGATGGTAGTTGCTTCTGGACGTATTTGTTGAAAAGCTGCCCATAAGGAAAAACATTTCCATTTTAGGTTGTACATTTTGTTAGTCGAGTCCTTGTGAACACTTTTTAGGATACGAACTGCCTCTTCAGGCAGACCTAACAAGTCTTGGTGAGCAAGTGTGATATCAACCAAGCTATTAGGTGCAATGATTGGAGGTTGGGGTGGAGAATGTCTCCGTCATTCTGATAAAGGAGGTCTGGGATGAGAGGAAGACATTGTTGACATACAGTCATGGCCTATAAGTGGGTAAACCATAGCTGGGAGCTATGAGAATGCAATGGGATTTCTCTTTGTCCAGTTTCGTCAGGACTTGAGTGATTAGGGGAAATGGAGGGAAAGCATATAGGAGTCGATCCGTCCATGGGATTAGGAACACATTGTTCAGAGAGCCTTGGCCTTTACCTGCTCGAGTGCAGAATACAGGGCATTGAACACCATGGGGTGATGCAAAAAAATCTATTTCTGGTTGACCCCATTTTAAAAATAGATCCAGAATGACAGATCTGTTGAACATCCACCTATGCTGCAGAGTGGGCACCCTGCTCAGTATGTCTGCAATCATGTTGAACTGACCGACAGGTGGGTCGCTATGGGATGAACGTTGTGAAGAATGGACCACTTCCAGAGCTTTGTCGCCTCTCTGCAGAGTCTGGGTGAATGAGTGCCTCTGTGTTTGTTGATATACCATGTTGCTGTGGTGTTGTCCGTGGCAATCAGAATGTTCTTGCCTTCAATGAGAGGAAGGAATGCCTTCATGGCAAATCAAATTGCTCATAGTTCTAAGAGGCTGATGTGTAGAGAAAGTTCCCATTCATTCCAAGTGACACTCACTTGTAGTGTGTCGCAGTGGGCACACACTATACACAATACACTATACACAATCCATACAGGAAAACATTGGTGGTCAGCAGGATGTCTGGGACTGGTTGAAAGAAAGGGATCCCTTCAAGTAGGTTGTCTTCTCTGGTCCACCAAGACAGGGTGTGCAGGGTAGAGGGGGGATGGTGAGGAAGTGATCTATGTCATCCTCAGATGGGGAATATCTCCAGGCCGGCCAGTGTTGGAGGAGGTGCATCTGCAGTCTGGCATCTCTCACGACTGAGATAGTGGAAGCCATGTGGCCTAGTAGTCATAGGAATGTACAGATAGTTTGAGTAGGTTGGGTGGGGAGGGTAGCCACTGCGTTTTGAATTGTGAGGAACTGATCTCGTGGTAGAAAGGCAATCTGTTTGCCCTCCCCATGGTCACCACCCGATAAACGTGGGGGGCCTTGAAGAAGGTGCCCCCAGCCGACTGGGGGGGCTGATCCAGAATCTGGGGGGTGAGGCGGTCCTGCAAGTAGGTGGGGCCCAGACCATGTAGGGCTTTATAGGTCAATACCAAGACCTTGAACCGAGCCCCAAAGACTATAGGAATCCAGTGCGACAAATGGAGCACAGATGTTATATGCTCACGATGACCCATCCCCATCAGGAGATGGGCCACTGTGTTCTGCACCAGCTGCAGTCTCTGGATCATCACCAAGGATAGCCCCACGAACAGCACATTACAGTAGTCTAGTCTTGAGGTGATAAAAGCATGGATGAGAGTGGCCAGGTTGGAGTCTGAGACATACAGCCAAAGCTGTCAGACCACATGTAATTGGCCAAAAACACTCCTTGCCATAGCCACCACCTGGGCATCCAGGCGGAGCTGTGAGTCAAGGAGAACCCCCAGACTATGAACCTGGGGGACCAAGGAGAGATTGACCTCATCAATGATGGGGGCCACAAACCCCTTGGCTCCTTCCACCAACATCACTTCCATCTTGTCGGGATTTAGCTTCAGACGGCTTACTCTCATCCAGTCCCCCACAGCCATGAGACACTGAGTAAGGACCAAAACTGCCAGACCTGGGTCAACTGAAAAGGAAGAGGTAGAATTGGGTGTCATCAGCATATTGATGACACCGAACATCAAACCCCCTCACGAGGTCACCCAGCGGACCATCTAAACTGGCTCCACATCCTTCCGGGGGCAGACATTCGCCAGAATATTTGCCCAAAGGAGGTAATGATCCATCCATGACAAGGGCTCCAACACCACATCCCCCACCAATGGATTCCCCCATCTCAAGGCCCGTGCAGAATACCAAGTCCAGGGAATGCCCCCCATCATGTGTCGGGCCATCAATGACCTGAGACAGTCCTATGGTTGCTATGGCAGCCATGAACTCATGCTCTGCTCCCCCAAGGCTGGCATCAGCATGAATATTCAAGTCCCACAGGACCATTGCCCTCAGAGACCGCAACACCACCCCCAACACCAGCTCTGCTAGAGTGTTCAGGGATGCTGGAGTACAGGTAGGTGCACGGTATACTAGCAGCAGCCCTAAGCTGTCTCTGGTCACGTCAATCACAAGATGGAGGCCCTCAATGTCTGGTGGCATCTGCACTGGATACCTCCTATTGGACCATTTGTCTCTAAAAATAATGGCTACACTGCCCCACCTCCCATCCGTCAGACTGAATGATGCTGCACAGAGTACTCATCTGGGACAAGGTCAGTCAAAATTGGCCCTGACTCAGTGTCCAGCCAGGTCTCCATAATGCACAGGTCGGCTGCCTGATCCAGGATCAACTCCCAGACCCTAGTTGACTTATTCATGACCATCCTCACGTTCAACAGCATCAAAACCAGGCCTGAGGTTCTCTGATCTCCAACCACCTCACCACCTGCTCGAGGGCCAATGAGGGGGACAGACACCAAGTGCCTCTCTAATAAACTTTTATTACAAAAGTATTTAAATCTAATCGTATACTTTCAAATCTTTCAAAATTCAACCAATCAAAAATAAAATTTATTGTAATTTGAAATGGTAATTAATTTCAAATACACCTTTTATAAAATGCCATATCTGCATTGACTTACTTCCTTTCTCATTTATATCTATTTCAGTCAGGTCGTATTGATGACTCAACTGAAATTAAGACGTAGAAAATATTTTAAAGATGTGAACCTCTTTTTCAGGATTTGTAACAGATAGTTTAATCAGTTGGGCTCAGGGAGGCTTGTTGAGCTCCAAGTGTTGTGACATGCTCAGTAGGTGCTGGTCAGACTGAGCATGCTCAAGGGGTATAAAGGGCCTGAGCTCAGTCTGACTAGGGAGGCCGTAGAAGTAAGAGCTGTTGCTGTGGGCTCCCTGCTCCAGGGAAGAAACCCTGTTTGAAGGGCCTGCTCTAAGTAGGTGGGACTTGCCCAGGTTGGGGCTAAGGTGGAGAACGGAGAGGGCTTTTGATAGAAGCTCAGGCTTTAGGGCAAGCCTATGGAACTGTGCACTATATGGAGGTGTAGGCCTTGGCTATAAGGGGAGGTTGGAGGCTAAAGATAGGGACCCTACAGGGTACCCCTATAAAGTGCACCCCCCTAGTCTTGGGGGATAGAGCCAGAGTGAAAGCTGGAAGGGGGCAGCAGCAGGGTTGCTAATTCCTCAAAGTTGACACCACACCACCTCTGTGTGGCTCGGGGACCCCCACTGCTACAGACAGTCATTTATTTTTTGAACACATTCAAGATAACATACAGCTTTCAATAATGGAGAAAACTCCTACAACAGAACTGGTTGCAAACCCTTAAGTAAAGTGCCCCAAAACTACAACATTAAAGATAGGCAGGGATTCAATGAGATATCCATCTCACCTTAACTATAGAACCATAGCCGCGGTTCTATAATTAAAAAATGCATCAAATTAACTATGCTTGATGCTAAACTGGATTATGTGCGAATTCAAGTCTAAAGTGGCTATTGGACTTGCTCCCCTCTTTTCTCTCCTCTTTGAAGGAATGCTGTATTCAATGCTTCCCCTACGTTGGACTTCATTCTTTATAAATTTTAAACAGGACAGCACATACTATATCCCTTAGCACCAAGAGGAATTCATTACCTGTTTTAAATAAGAATTTAAGATAATGAATTGATGCTTCTCATTATAGGATTTTACAATTCCATAACTATTACATTTATGATCAGATATTTCAATGTATTTTAAAGTTAGTGCTTTCATTTTAATTAAAGGCATTGTGCTTCAAATAAACTAAGCCTCACTCTGGCTCCTCCAGGTTTGAAATATCAGTGTTGCCACTTTGAGGAAAACATGCAGATTGCAGTTTAGGGATTGAAATTAAATTGTTGTTCATAACTAATTAAACACATCTACATGGCAACACAGCTATCATCTGTATGTTAATACTTCTATGGATGCAACCACTTCATTTCTCATCTCTCAGTTCTTGTCCTGAAAGGGAGTTTATAACAGATGTTCAAAAGGTAAGCCTAACTCTGATACCAAATATAACAAATAGAATAAAGGGTGAAAACATATAACAATGGCACACAATTCACCTGCACATTAGTACCCTTGTTGCCAGATGTGGGCCCGCGTATGCCCTGGGGAGATTAGCCAGTGGCTATGAGACACATTCTCCAGAAAATTTCAAGATGCCCACATGGGGCAATCCAGGTTGGTCTAATCCCATATGTTAGGCCCACCCAGCCCTGCTGCAAGGCAGGGTCCATGGATAGGGTCCAAAGGAGCATGCTCGCCCGGCCCCACTGAAAAGCTGATCAGGGGGAGGGCCTGGAGGAGCACGCTCATCCAGACCCACTGAACAGCTGATTGGTGGGGCCTGGACAAGTGCCCTCACTTGGCCCAGATGCACAGCTGATCGGAGGGAGGGGGATGGAGGAGTACACTCACCCAGCTCCACCAATCAGATGCTAGGCTGCCAGGTTGAGAGTGCTCCTTTTGACCACCTCCCATGAGCTGTTTGGTGCACACAGCCAGTCACCAAACAGATGGTGGAGGGTGCTCCTGAGACATCCACCATGAGCTGCTTTGTGCACACACCCAGCCCACTAAACAGCTGATGTGGGGCACTCTTGACGGGAGCACCAGCTGGCTGTTAGACAGGGAGCCCCCCGCCCGGTCAGTTGGAAAATCTGGATGCAGCTTACCCCCCTCCAGTACCCGGGTGTCTCCCTGCCTAGGGCACTGGAGGAGGGAAAGCTGCACTTGGACAGTCCAGGTAACTGGGAGCTAGCCCCGAAGGAGCGGCCCGGGGCAGGGAGGCTGTCACTTTGAACAGTCAGCTGGTATTTTCCTCTGGAGCGCCCTCCCAACTGTTTGGCGGGTTGGATAGATGCACTAAAACAGCTCATGTTAGGGGCCCAAGGAGTGCCCGCATCTGCTGTTTGTTGGGCTGGAACCACCCCACCCCCCATCAGCTATTTGGTGGCAGCTCTTCCGGGTCCTGATCATGCTGAGTAGTATTGGGCCAGGTATCCTGTCTCATGTCAACAGTTCCTTGGCCTCCACGGGGTATGTAGGAACCTGTCAGCAGCCCCACACCTGGGTTAAGGGCTGCTTGTGTGAACAGCCCTCCCTGCCAATCTGAGGAGTGGTGGCTACTGTGGTTCGCTTCAGGGTTGGGCAGGGAGGTGCCTTGCTGCTGGCATGTTTGTTTTCACCCAGATATATTGGCTCCATAACTCACTACCAATCTCTGACTCTTTTTATCTCTTTTTATCCTCCGTTGTAGAACAGTTGTAGAACAGTCACTTAATGTGTTCACTGTGCACTTCATTTCAAGAGATCACCTCCTCCCATGTCACTTTCAACAAGTTGGCCTGTTACTAACAACCATACTTCCCAAGTGTCCTGGATTTTCCAGGACTTGTCTGATTTCACACCTCTCTTGTTATCTATCCTACAGTCCCCCAAAACTGCTGGATTAGAAAGGGAAGGGAGAGGAAGAGCAATTTGCAAACCATCAATGGGGACAATCAGTTGAATTCTCCAGCGAAAGAGCCAGACCAGCCAAATAGTTTGTCTCAGGCTAGTTCAGAGCAGCCCCTCTCATAGGAGACAGAAGGAATTCTCTATTGTTCTCTCTAATTCATTAATGACTCTTCCCTTTTCAGGGAGAAAAAACAGAGTTTTCCAACACGGGAGAAAATGGTCAAGTGATTGGATTTTTGTAAATTTATTTTTCAAAAAACCCCACCTCCATTTGGGACAAAGTAGAGCTATGATTTCAAAGCATTTCTCTTGGAAAAAAATCAGCTGGCTAGGAGTTCAAACCTGGCCCTTATAAGGGGCTAATGTTTGATTAGTTAAGCTTCTTTTTCAAAATAATAACAAAAAAATTATGACCAGCTTTTCTGTTAGGTAATGGGCTGTTGCTAACACTTGCCCATGAGAAAATCCTCACAGCATCTCATCTGACATGTTTGTTGACTTTTTCGTGGATAAAATCACTCAGATTCATGACGATTTTGATGCTACATTTATAACAGTGTGTGAACCTGAGGCAGTAGAGAACACTCCTTGTCTGTTTTCATGGGATCAATTTCAGTGGGTGTCTCCCGCTGATGCGGCAGATGTCCTTGGGATAGTTAGGGCCACTTGTTGTGGATTAGATCCATGTCCATCCTGGCTGGTCAAGGCCTGCCTGGAGACACTAGGGCCATTGCTGGTGGGGGTTGTCAGTGTCTCCCAAATGGTGGGCAAATGCCAAGCCTCCTCAAAGAGATGGTAGTGCGGCCTCTGCTCAAGAAACCATCTATTGACATTGACTCCTCTGCCAGTTAGCGGCCAGTCTCTAACCTTCAAGCTTGGCAGCTTCAGGGGCATCTGGATCAGGTCAGTTTTCTTGATCCTTCACAGTCTGGCTCTTGTCCTGGGTATGGCATGGAGACTGCACTTGTGACTTTGGTTGACAACCTGTGCTGTGAATTAGATCAGGGCAGATTGTCTCTTTTAATTTAATTAGAACTGTCGGCAGCATCTGATACAGTTGACCACGGGATGTTAGTGGCCCAACTGTGGATCCGGCCTGGAGTGGGTAGTACTGTTCTTGAATGGTTTTGCTCATTCCTGGCCGGGAGAACTCAGCGTGTGGCTCTTGGGGAGTATACTTCATCTCCCCGGGACCTTGCATATGGAGTCCCACAGGGTTCTATGATGTCCCACCTCCAGTTCAACGTGTACATGCAGCCTTTGCGTGAGGTCGTGAGAAGGTTTGGCATGCATTGTCATCAGTACGCCGATGATACACAACTTTACCTCTCTTTTACCCCGTAGTCTCGGTGCTCACTCAGTGCTTGGCGGCTGTGGGGGACTGGATGAGGGAAAGCCGTCTGAAGTTGAATCGTGACAAGACGGAGGTGACGTTGGTGGGTAGGGCTGAGGGGTTGGTAGCTCCTGTCATTGACAAAGTTTTCCCCCCTTTGACCACTCAGGTCCGTAGTCTGGAAGGCTCCTCAATTCACAACTCCACCTGGATTCCCAGGTGGAGTGGTGGTGAGAGAAGCATTTCGCCAATTACATCTGGTGCAATGGCTGTGGCCGTATGTCTCGGACTCTGATCTGGCCACCATCATCCATGCCTTTATTATCTCTAGATTAGACTACTGTAACACACTCTACATGGGGATACCCTTGAGGACAGTCCAGAGGTTGCAGCTGGTGCAGAATGCGGCAGCCCGTGTCCTAACGGGGCTGGGTCGTCGCGAGCACATTACACCAGTACTCCGTTCTTTGCAGTGGCTGCCTATTATCTTCTGGCCTAATTCAAGGTGTTGGTAATAACCTATAAAGCCCTAAACGGCCTAGGCCCTGCTTACCTGTGCGACTGCCTCAGGCCCCATGTTGTATTGCAGCTCCTACAGTCGGCAGGGGACGCCTGACTCGAAGTCCCCTGGGTTTTCTGAGTGGCGACGATGGGGAGGGCGTTGTCGGTGGCTGCTGCTAGGCTGTGGAATTCCCTCCCGACGTAGGCCTGCCTGGCCCCAGACCTCCCCTCTTTCGAAAGACAGTGTAAGACCTGGCTGTTCCACCAGGTCTTTGGAGAGGGAGACAGGTAGGGTGGGGCGGGTTGAAGGGGGGGGATTGGTGCTTCCATTTTAGTGTATTTTTAATATATTTTAATGAATTTTAAATTGGGAATTGTTGATGGCATATGTGAGCCACCCCACGCTGCTCTGTGAGAGCAGGAGGGTTGCGGGATAAATGAAGACTGAAATAAATAAATCTGTCAAGGAATCCACATGAGAGAAATTGCTGGGATGGGGGAAATCTTTCCTGTTAGAAAGAGGACTATATAAACTGTAAACCTCACTGCATGTGGGCATGTGGAGGGTAAGCAATTAAGGGAAGTGCTATGGTAGAGGTTTGGTTGGACATAAAGACTGGCAAGGCAAGAGTTTATGTATGGTTTATGAGTGAGGTTGTTGTATGAATATGCAAGTCCTTTCACTTTTTAAGAATGCTTGAAGTGTTTTTTTAACCCAGCCTCATAGGTAAGTAATAGACTAAACTGAATTTACATTACACACACACACACACACACACACACACACACACACACACACACACACACACACAAATGTTATATAAATTATGCCCTGAATTTTGAGAGCTATTGGGGATGATCCCATGCTCTGCGCATGCTGGGTGCATTTTGCGCGCACGCTCACTTAAGTGCAAACTGCACGCATTTCTATTGCATTGTGCCGCGCGGATCCTGTGCAGGATCTGTGCAGATTTCAAGTGAATCCCACTTGGGATTGCGGCCACTGTCCCTCTTTCAGAGTCTAGGGGTTGAAAGGTATGCTAACGACCTTGCAAAATACTTGAACCAACACTTGAAGTGACAGCATGGTCCAATATGCCAATCATACCTAGACAACCAAAGCAGGATCCAGGCAAAAGCAGACTCCCCCTTGCCCCAGCAGCTCCTGCTACATCCCACTATAGCCTCCTCACTATCCTGCATTCATCATTCCTGCCTCAGCAACCACCACTCCCCACTGCACCAGCAACCCCTGCTCCACAGCTCCAACTTCCCCTACGTCCCCTCCCATCCCTGACAACATGCCCCCACCCGTGCCTAAGTACCCCCGGTAACTAAAAAATAGTTACCAGGGGCTATGCAAATAGTTCCAGTTATTTGCATAAACTGAGCAAATGTAGGACAGGTTTATAAAACTGAAGGGGAACTAAACATTGAAAGGCTTCTCCAAAAAGGGAAGAAAAACTGGAAACTGAAGCTGGTTAAGCAATTTCACCCTGAAATTAGAGCTTCAACTGGGTATCTGGCCAGTCGTGCACCCTGTCAAAATTGAGGGGCCTGGCTTGCCTCAGTCGTGTTCAGGCAACAACTGGTGCCCAAAAATGCAGGTATTCCTCACGGGTAGCTAAAGTGCTACCTCATGCAGCTCTACCTGAAAAGCCTAAAAGCAAGAAGACTCTAGGTGTGCCATCTACACAGTTTAAAGGGAGGAAACTGTGGGTGTTCTCTGAACTTGAGGCAGGCCTATCTCAGGCTGATTGCTAATCTTCTGAGTCTGCCTCTGACCCACAGGGAAAGAGCAATGGCCCATTGTGATGATTGTTGGACATGGAAAAGGGTGGAACTAAGACAACCTTTTTTATGCCTCAAATTTAAATGCAAATATACTGATACAACTTCTTTATTCAACCTGAAGATGAGACAAATCATTTTGATGTGTTGACCTGTAATTTCTTTCTGGCAGTCTGTTTTACCAACAGTTACGGATAATGTAATCACAAGGCTAAAATGTGTAAACATATAACACATGGTCAATTATGCACAACAAATATATTCAGAAGTAATCTTTAAACTAACTATAAGTATCTAACATTATGCACATGAATACACCTAAGTAATCCCATTTTGTCATGCTACGTCAACTCACGGTCATAAAGCAGTTCCCTGTTTAAAAATATATCTTTATGTTTCTTATATATTAAACCTTACTTCTAGGCTGTATGCAACGATTGTTTCCTTACAACAAATTAATACCTGTATAGACAGTAATAGATTTGTAACTGAACTAGGACACAGTAGTGGCCAAAAATGAAGAGAATGATCTCTCTCCCCCTCTGCACTACTTTGTGGAGGAGAGCATTTGTCCACAGTTGCACTTTTAAGCACAGTAAGGCGACAGTGGGGCAGGGCAGCAGCCATTAGAGTTGAGGGTGGTGCCATATGTAAGAGACAACTTTGAGTCAGGCAGAATTAATATCGTAAAGGAAGCAACCTCTGCAATCTCGGTGGATAGAAATTCCATGTATAACAGGGAAGTGTATAGTGGTCGGCCTATACTATTGCCCTCCTGACCAGGACAGTGAGACTGACTGTGAAATGCTAAGGGAGATTAGGACAGGCTACTAAAGTTGGAAACGCAGAAATAATGGGCAATTTCAATTGCCCTCATATTGACTGGGTGAATGTCTCCTCAGGGCAGGATGCAGAGATAAAATGTCTAGATGTCATAAATGAATGTTTCCTGGAGCAGCTCGTCCTGGAACCAACAAGAGAAGGAGCCATTCTGAATCTAGTCCTAAGTGGAGTGCAGGATTTAGTGCAAGGGGTAATAATGCTGGAGCTGCTGGGCAATAGTGTTCGTAATATAATCAAATTCGACATACTCACAGGAGGGAAAATTCCAAATAAAATAAATGCAGTAACATATGACTTTAGAAAGGGGAACTCTGTACAAATGAGGAATCTAGTTAGAGGGAAACTTAAAGGAGCAGTTGCAAGAATTAAATGTCCACAGGCAGCATGGAAACTATTTAAAAACACCATATTAAAAGCTCAGATTAAATGTATTCTCTTAAAAAGGTAGGAAGAAGACTGTGTGACTATATGGTGAGGTGAAGGAGGCTATTGGAGCTAAAAGGCATCCTTTAAAAAAAGGAAAGAGAGTCCCAATGAGACAAATAGGGAAGAGCATAAGTGTTGCCAAAGTAGATGTAAAAAGTTAATAAGGTAGGCCAAAAAGGAATTTGAGGAGCAACTTGCAAAATATGCTAAAACTAATAATAAAAACTTTTTCAAGTACATAAGAAGCAGGGAGTCTGCTAGAGAGTCAGTTGGGCTGTTAGATGACCAGGGGGTGAAAGGGGTGGTTAGGGAAGAAAAGGACATTTCAGAGAAGCTGAATGAGTTCTTTGCTTCATTCTTCACTGCAGAGGATGTTGGGGAGATACCAACCGGAACCTTACTTTGTAGGTGATGAATTGGAAGAGCTGTCATAAATTAATGTGACTCTGGAGGAGGTTCTAGAGCAAATTGACAAACTAATACTAACAAATCAGCAGAACCAGATGGTATTCACCCCAGAGTTCTGAAGGAACTCAAATATGAAATTGCAGACGTACTGTTAGTAATTTGTAACTTATCGCTAAAATCTGCCACTGTACCGGAGGACTGGAGGGTGGCAAATGTAACCCCGATATTTAAAAAGGGATCCATAGGTGATCCTGGAAACTACAGACCAGTAAGCTTGACATCTGTGCTGGGCAAAATGGTGGAAACTATCATTAAGAATGGAATCGCTGGGCATGTTGATAAATATGGCTTAATGGGGAAGAGTCAACATGGATTTAGCAAAAAAGTCATGCCTCATTAATCTGTTGGAATTCTTTGAGGGTGTAAATAAGCATGTGGACAAGGGAAGCACGGTAGATATAGTGTACCTGGATTTCCAGAAAGCATTTGATAAGGTCGCACATAAAAGACGCTTGAGAAAATTAAATGGTAACTGGTTAAAGGATAGGAAGCAAAGAGTAGGACTAAATGGTCAGTTTTCACAATGGCGAGATGTAAAAAGTGGTGTGCTCCAGGGATCTGTATTGGGACTGGTGCTGTTTAATGTATTCATTAATGATCCAGGGAAAAGGGCACTAAGAGTGAGGCGATCAAATTTGCAGAAGACACCAACTTATTCAAGGTAGTTAAAATATGAGCAGACTGTGAAGAACTGCAACAAGATCTCACGAGACTGGGTGCCTGGGCATCTAAATGGCAGATGAGATTTAATGTGGACAAGTGCAAAGTGATGCACATAGGGAAAAATAACCCAAACCATGAGTACACAATGCTGGGCACTAAAGTTAGGAGTTACCACTCAGCAAAAAGGATCTGGGAGTGATTGTGGACAATACACTGAAATCCTCAGCTCAATGTGCAGCAGCAGTCAAAAAAGCAAACAGAATGTTAGGCGTTATTTGCAAAGGGATAAAGAATAAAACTGAGGATGTCATAATTTATTTATTTATTCCTCTATATAAATCAATGGTGGTACCATACCTGGAATATTGTGTGCAGTTCTGGTTGCCCCATCTCATAAAAGACATCACTGAACTAGAAAAGGTACAGAGAAGGGCAACGGAATGATAACGGGTATGGAACGGCTTCCGTACAAAGAGGATTGACAAGCTAGGTCTCTTTAGCTTAGAGAAGAGAAGACTGAGAGGGGACATGATAGAGGTTTATAAAATCTTGAGTGGTGTGGAACGAGTAGATTGGGAACAGTTATTTACCCTCTCAAATAGTACTAGAACTAAGGGACACTCCATGAAACTAGCTGCCGGCAGATTTAAAACAAATAAAAGGAAGTACTTTTTCACTCAACGCATACTTAACTTATGGAATTTGTGGCCAGAGGATGTTGTCAAGGCCAGCAGTATAGCTGGTTTAAAAAAATGTCTGGATAAGTTCTTCGAAAGTAGGTTCATTAATGGCTATTAACCAAGAAGCTTACGGGATGAATTTCTTACTGTTGGGAGCTGGGAGTGAACAACAGGGAATGGATTGCCCGTTGTGAGTATTGGTTCTTCTCCCATGCGATTGAGATTGGCCACTCTCAAAGGACAGGATGCTGGGCTTGATGGACCATTGGTCTGATTCAGTATGGCACTACTTATGCTCTTATGAAGGAGAGGGGAGTCATAGAGGTTTAATGGCAGTTAGGGCTAAGTGAACCCTTTGAATGAATGCAATGCCCATTCGGGCATTTTTGGTGGGCAAATGGTGCATTGGGGTGCATGCACCACCAAGGAATTTCATGAGGGTTGGGGTGATGGTGTCAGTTCAGCATAGGCACAGTCAGAGCTGAAAATCCACATGCCCACTGTCTTGGACTGGTATTATAAGACTGACTTGGCACCAATTCTTTGGGGCTCAGAAATATGTTTTCCTTTCAATGGGCAATTGGCCTTGTCCTGGGAGGGCAGAGCTTGCCTTCCCTACAGAGCTGTCATGCAGCAGTTACAATTTGCGTAGTATGAGGTGCATTAAAGTGGCTGGTTATGTTGCCACAGCTACGAAAGCCAGTAGAATTTAGTTAAACTAAATGAAATGGATTCACGGAAATTTGGGGGCACCTCTGGATCTGGTGGGGGTGAAGTTAACGTCGTCAAGGGGGCATCTGATCCACAGCATTGATGGTAACCCCAAGGGGTTAGTGATAGCAACATAGCTATGCAGGGCAATCCTTAGCATTGGGAGCACGCCACACCTTCGCACGCCATTCCTTCTCAACCCCAAAAGGGGGGATGGGAGAGTCAGATGTTAAGATAAAAGAGGCACTGGAGTTTGCCTTCTTGATATTGTGTCACTAGACTTCGCAGTTTGGGGAACATTAGTTGGTTGTTATTACTCCTTTGCCCAGACAGGTGTTTTAATCAATAAAGAGCTGCAGCCTGGTTTACCAAACTATTTGTGTATTGTCTTCTTTTCGCAGTGGGGACAAATGGAAGCTGACTGCGAACAATTTGTTTGTTTTTAATGGTAGTATCACATTTGGGTTGTAGTAAAAATATAGTTACATTTTATGTTAAGCTTGTTCTCTTTTAAACTTAGTTAAAATGTAAACATAATAATTTTCAGCCATAGAAAGTATCAAGAAAATGAAAAGTGTTTTAATCCCTGAAAAGACAGAGACAAAGTCATTCAAATTATATATTGTATTGAACCAACTTCTGTTGGTGAGAGTGCAAAAGCCTTTGGGCCACACAGGGCCCTTCCTCAGGCATGTAGCGTAGCAAGACAGAAATATATAAACCGAGCAAATGGAGAACAGGTTTATAAAATCTTAAGTGTTGTGGAACGAGTAAATAGGGAACAGTTATTCACCCTCTCGAATGGTACTAGAAATAGAAGACACCCCATGAAACTAACAAGTAGGAGATTTAAAACAAATAAAAGAAAGCATTTTTCACACAACGCACAATTAAGTTGTAGAATCTGTTGCCAGAAGATGTGGTCACGGTCAGTAGTATAGCTGAATTTAAAAATGGATAGGACAAATTTCTGGAGGATAGGTCCGTTAGTCAGATAGGTTTGGGGGAACGCAACCTCTTACTGCCAGGAGCTGAGAGTGAACAACAGGGAGCGGATTGCCCTATTGTGACCTATGGGGTACTTCCAGTCTCCCTCCCATTTGTTAGGTGCCCTCCCAGCCCTGCCCCGAGGCAAGGCCAATGGATCGGACATGGAGGAGCGTGTTCACCCTGGCCCCGCCAAACAGATGACGGGGGGGAGGGGGGAGTCTCAGGAGCCCCCACATCTGCTGCTTGGCATGCACCCTTTGGCCATGTGAAGGTATGCCTCGGGGGGCCCCATCAGCTGTTCAGCGGAAGCTCTTCCCAGGGGCCCAGTCCTGCCGTGCAGCAGGAGTCCCGGAGTCCTGTCCTGTGTGGACACCTCCTCAGGTCAACTCAGGGAGTGGAGGGACTCGCGGCGGCAGCCCCCACACCCATGTTACAGCGGTAGAGCTGCTTGTGTCAACAGTCCTCCCCACCAACTCAAGGAGTGACAGATACAGTCGTTCAATCCTGGGGACCATCACCACCATCACATCTGTTTTCACCCCTTGTTGGCATTTGGTAGAAGAGAAAATAAAGTTAAACCCTTTAAAATTCAACTCAAGTTAAATAAATAATTTTGCTAATGAATAAACATAATTTACTTATTTCAAATGAGTGATCAAATTTAAAGTGTGCATATTTTCATAAGTGAATAATGATTAAAATGTATCTCTATACTTACTACAGAATTAAACACTGTCAAATGGGATATTATACAGATATACAAAAGGATTAACATAATTATTAGAAGAGTCAGCCTCAAAAATCTTTTACCATATACTTGAAGAACATGGCAAATCTGACTACAGTTCTGTGGAGACAGACATTCACATAAGCAAATTAAAAAAAGAAAAAAGAAAAGGAAGAGTGGAGTATTTTCTGAAGAGTTTCCAAGCCAGTTTCTGCTTAATTGCACAAATGTAAACTCAGAATAAGTCCCCAGAAGACAATAACGCTACTAAGATTTACACTAGTGTAACTGAGAATATACTGTTGAACTATTTTCCTTTACATTTAAAACATGATACATAAAAATTCAATTACTGTTATAGGAAGACCCCAAAACACAGCCCAACAACAAAACAAAAATGAAATCTCTCATACACTTTCTCATTTTTAGACTTTCTGTAAGCACACAGACATCTTTTCTCAATATACTCCAGCACTATCTTTATAGATTTAACTATGCTCCAATACCAGAAACTGTTTTTTAGCACTTCCTCATTTACCCCATAACTTTTAATTGACCCACTAGCCCTTTCTCATTATCCCATTCTTTTCTCCTCGAAGATACTTGAGTGGGAATTAACTCTCTTCCTGACAGTGCTATAACAGAAATTCTAAACCATATAACAAGGTTATATCAATTCAACACTGTTCAGCCACCTTTAGAAAGATTTCATTCTGCGTGTAACACCTTCCCTACCTGGACACAAGCCAGAACTACAAAAATCAAACAACTGAACAGCTACAGAATAAGGGAAATAATAAAATTGTATTTTTAAAATGAACAAAAAAGGACACCTATATTCTTAAATTTTGAATGGAAAAAGACCATCTACTATGCAAACAAGAGGTGTTATTTTTTAAGCAGCAAAGCTGTGCGGTATTTGTCCTAAATGAACTTCTATCTAAACCTTTCATGCTCACCAATACCAGTATACAAACCTTACCTCCTTCTTGTTCTTTGTTCACTCGAACTCCATGATGAACACCACCAACTGGGAGGTACCAACAACTCTGTCTGGAGCACTGTGGTGGTGCGGTTTTCAGTAGTGTGCTTGAATCATTGCATTACAGACATTAGGAGTCTTCCATTTTTACTGCAGAGCTCTATACAATCTCTCTGGTCTTGACGTGTGTCAGCTTTGGTTAAGTTAACTATATACTCATACTGGTTTGATTTGCTGCAGGCTCCAGTACTACTTCATTTCAATCCGCACCCCCTGTCCACTACTATTTGACTGCATCTATACTCCCTTCTGCCCCAAAGCATCCTGGTGCTGTTTTGCTAAATCCCTATGCAAATAGGGATTTTGAGAGTAGTGACAAGTCTGCAAAATCAGCCAACTCTTCTGCAGGTAGGTCCATGGAAATTCTTCTGAGTGACTTTACACAGGTATTTAAGTCTTGACTTGGAACACGCTGTTGCAGACCATGTGGAAAAAGTGTCAGACATCTAAGCTGTTTGAGATAATAAAGCCTTTCATTCAGCTCGTTCAGTCCTCTCTAGGCTGCATATAGGCCACAGGTTCCCCATTCATCATTACTTGTTCTGGGAGAAAGCTATGCTACTGTGTGGCCATTACCATGTGTTGTTAACAGACAGTCAAACATATTTTATTTGACTGCCTCTGTTTTAGTGATACTTGCCTTGTGACTTTACATAGCCAACCCAACCCTGCAAAGCCAACTAGTTTCCCTATGTTTCCTGGCTGAGGCTGATTTGGGAGCTCGTTTTACATTTTAAAAAGATTGTGGTGCTGATCCCAAATGCCTGAATGCATGGTTTACACGCGGGCATGTGTACAGATATGCATGCATGGTTTGTTTGCATGCCAGTCCCCATAGTGGGGCTAAGTGCAGGGTACACGCATGCTAACAACAAAACACTGCAGCTAATGTAACAAACTGTTCCAATTTACTAATACAAGTTTGCTGGAAGGTTTGATCAACCCATTATGAAACTATGTGTTCTAAATTTGCAATCGGTATTTCTGTTATAGAATGAACCATTGAATGAACAGTCTGTTTCGATCATATGAAAGGAATGATCCTGTGAATTTGAAGGACAAACCTTCATGAACTATAATTTAATTAGGGCCCCTGAAGAAGCTATTATTTGATAGCGAAACGCCTGGGCCAACACCCAAGAGCTGTGGGAAAAGAAGCCCTATTTTGGGCTAGCATTCAGAATTTTCTGGGTAGAGAAATCCCATTTTCCTTCAACTCCACACAGAGTTTTTGTCTATGTGTATTAATTTTGTTCTATTGCTTTGTAAGGTCGCCCGCTTCCTTAGCGGGGGGCTCCGGCGCAGCGGGGCCGCTGACTCGGAGGCGGGCCCGCCTCGGAGGCTCAGGGGGAGGTGCAGGGCAGGCGCAGGGGACGCGAGGGGGCGGGCGTAGCGTGGAAGCGTGTGGCTGGCCACGCCCCCAGGAGCCCCAGAGAGGCATCAGGTGTGGCGATGAAGCAGCGGGGCTCCGCCCCAAGCAAACAGGGCGTTGTTAAGGGAAGGGGCTATATAAACTACCGGCGGGGCCTGACTTCCCCGCCGGCAATCATTCTTGAGAGACTGGCCCCTTGCCTTGGAGATCCATTACCTTATTCGTGCATTAGCTTGAAGCAAATGATCCTAGTGTTCCCCTTCCTGGTTGCATGCGAGGTGTGAGAGTGAGTATCAGGTGTGTCGTTATTCCCTATTGTGTGTCCTGTATATTTGAGGAGTGATCTTTATTGTGGGGCAGACCTGTTCCCTTTATCCAGTGCCTTGTTGTTCTCCCTTCTCCCCTACCTTCCGGCCACATACCCTTTGCGAGAGAGTCCAATTTACCCCACTTACCTAGATCCTCGTTCCCCTTCCCTCCTTTCCTTTCCCCTCTCCCTGGAGCCTTTCCCCTCCCCCTCATTCTCCCCACAGAACCCCACGGTGCCCAGGGCCCCGAATAGTTCCCCGAGTGTGTGGTTTTCCCTGGTGTTTCTACGTCTTGGTTTTCTGAGGCAAACTGCTATCCTTTCGCCTTGTCCCGATGATGAAAAGGGTTGCCTTCTAATATTGAGGGAAAGCCCACCTTCCACCCTGAGGGACCCTAGCCTTACCGAGCTAGGTACGTGCGTTAAGGATAGTTGCCTCTGGTTGCCCTTGTCTGTAACCTGTTTGTGCGTCCTCAAAGTGTGGAGTCACCCCTCTTCCCGGCTCCTGTTTCCCTCCTTCCTATCCCTATGTGACATGCTTGCAACTTTGTTGATATTAGTAGATACTTTTCTCCAAGACCTTCCAGTACTTTTGGGAAGATCACAGCTGACAGAACATGTCAATAACATTTATATAATTTATGCGGGGCATATGCCTTTAACATCTGTGCCTGTGATACCTGCAGAAAGCAACATTTAAATTGGTGTATCTGACACACCAATATCATATTTGCTGCTATCAAGGGTGACTAGTTAAGAACAGGTCTCAGCGGAGTTTTCAGGATCACATGCCTTCGCACCAATGGCTGGTTGGGATCAGGTGATGAGGCTCTGTTTAAAATACTGCAGTTCTTCTCAAAGCGGTTTGCAATTCCAGACAGATGATTAACTGGTCAAAAACAGTGAGAAAGGAGGCCTTGGCCAAGCTCAAGACTGGCTAGAACTTAATATTAGATATATTGTATATATCATCTTGTCAGGTTAGTATACATATCTCTAAGTGGGATATAGGGGGCTGGTTTTACATCAACCTTTTTGGTAATGCACATTTATTATGTTTTCAGTTCAGATTAAAGAACAGAGACCCTCCCCAGCACAAAAGAGCGATTTGGGTCTTTTCTATTGGGCACCTCGATAGAGGTGAGCTCCATCGTCAATAAGGTTATTTTTTTGGAGATTTTGATACGGGGTTTTTGAGGGTAAAGAATGGAGTGACTCATCACTAACAGCGTATTTAGGATTATACTACTCTGTGGCTACAAAAAGAGGTTTGGGAAGATGCTTACATGTTTGGTCTCCTTAATCAATATTTTACCTCTGTATAATAATTTGCTGGAAGGTTTGTTCAACCCATTATGAAACTATGTGTTCTAAATTTGCAATTGGTATTTCTCTTATAGAATGAACCATTGAATGAACAGTCTGTTTCGATCATATGAAAGGAATGATCCTGTGATTTTGAATGACAAACCTTCATGAACTGTAATTAGGGCCCCTGGAGAAGCTATTATTTGATAGCGAAACGCTGGGCCAACACCCAAGAGCTGTGGGAAAAGAAGCCCTATTTTGGACTAGCATTCAGAATTTTCTGGGTACAGAAATCCCATTTTCCTTCAACTCCACACAGAGTTTTTGTCTATGTGTACTAATTTTGTTCTGTTGCTTGCAACTTTGTTGATATTAGTAGATACTTTTCTCCATATTGTATGTGAACTTGTATTAGTAAATTGGAACACTTTGTTACATTAGGTGCAGTGTTTTGTTGTTGTTACAGTTTCCACTGCATCTTTATACCTCTGTTTTGCTTTGGGGTGCACGCGTGCAGCACAAACTTGTTATCAGCCCCGTTGCCTGGCTCCATTCTGAGCTCCTTTGGTGTTCCATCTCTTATTGTGGTTTTAATTTTGATGTACCTCTGTTGTTTTTACTTCCTTGATTTTAACTTTGCATTTGGCAAATATAGCCTGGTTGCTGTGCTGCTGGTTGCCCCAACCTACCTACCTACCAAGAAGATCAATAACACTAAATCTGTGTTAGGATAGAAAAATCCTCCTCCGATTCCTATTATTTTAGCAGCAACAACTCAGTAATACTATCAAACCACAAAACCGTTTTCATGTTAGTTTACTTTGAATAGCTAACCAAAATTTTATGAAACTTAATTTGCTTTAATTAGTTGACTGAAAACCCTATGAAACTTAAAATATATAAAAAAAATAATTTATTGCTATTCACATATTGTACCTTTTCTATACCCAGGAATCTATTTAAAAATATCTAAATGGAATGCAAAACATAAAAGCACAACTGAAGAAATTGCACATGTGGTTGCAACCCTGGTGATGAAATCCAGGGGAACTGCGAGTTACATGTGCATTTCCCAAAGTTGTAGATGCAGCAAAAATCTTTATGCAATCATTTTTTTAAAATACATAATAATTTGTTTTATCCCACTCATATCAGGATTTCTCCTGTTCTATGAAGCTGCATCAGTTTTGTGTAGGAAGCTTTTCAACTATGCTAATGGAATAAAAAAAATTCCAATGCAAAACTGTAAAACATAGTTCCAAATACCAAGAGTTTTCTGCCATGACCGTGGAAGAAAAAAAAAAGATTTGTCTTTAAATATCTAAACTAAACTTCAGAACAAAGAAACAAGACTAAATTCTGTATATGCCTGTGCAAGTCAAACTGATTTGCTTGCAAAGCTAGATTCAGCAAGATGTTTTTACTGCTTCCCCAGGGGATGCAAAATGTAAGACCAAGAGTATACTGTTATTTGAAAAACAATAAATCTAATATTCTTCCCCAAAGGATGCAGAATGTAAGACCAACAGTATACTATTATCTAAGCTATCAAGACTTATGGATATACTAATGTATTCATAATTAAGTTTCAAGATAGTTTTCCATCACAAACTTGATTCTGACACTTGCCATGTATTCCCCATAATTTAAACTGATTTGTCAAATTCATATTATACTAGAGAAAATTTTTATTAGAATTTTCTCTTAGTAAAATTATACAACATTTTGTAATATATGAAGATTCAAAAGTAAGGGAAATTAATTCTATGGAGATATACACAGAATTTGTGTTCTGGGGTATTGGTCTCACTAATGCAAGACATAAGGCTGATCGAAATACCCTAGTTCTTAAAAGTATTTTGACCTCTCCTCTCTGCCCTACACTGGCTCCCTTTATGTGAACACACTCAGCACAAGCTCCTGGTCTTCACCTTCAAGGGTCTTCATGTCCTTGCTCTGCCATCTCTCTCCACTATTGTATCCCGTCACACTCCTGCCTGGGAGATTTGCTCCTCCTTTGCCCTCACACTTTCCGACTCGCGACCCCCTTGCTCCTTTAAACATCTTCACCCTTCTCTCTTGCTGCCCCCTCATGTCTGGACAGTATAGGTTGGGGAGAACAAACATTAGCTTTCTTAATAGCCACTCTATCCCAGCTTATGCCAAAAATATAGGTAAATCCAGGTCAATTAATTCAATTGCACAAAAAGGCAAAGTTCTTGTAAAGTAAAGCCAAGTCAAGATGATCAACCACAAATGAACAATATACCTCAGACAAAAACAAATAACAAGCTGCAAGAAAAAAAAAATTCAAACATTACTTGTGGCAGGATTGGTCCCTGAGCTAGTCAACATCCTGGCCTCTCACATAGGGCTGAGGAAGACACTGCCCTAATTGGCAATAATAGGCTATATAAACAACGGAAGCCCCTGAAAAGAGGTCCTGGGAAGGAAAGAGCAAAGCCTCCAGATTCAAGCGCAGAGGTTCCCAAGATGACGGTTGGAACAAGGGGCTGCTCCCAGGAGAGTGGATACTTCCAGGACAGGGAGAGCAAAAGGATCTCATGATGGAACAGAATTCTTCTGTGCAAGGAGGCTAAAAGAGGCATTCTACTTAGATTTTTGAGTAAAATAAATTATGTTGATGATTATCCAAGTGTCTGTGGCAGTGGTACTGACAACAGACAGTAAAATGGGTATGATTCTGTGGGAGCTCCAAGATCACCCCTTTGCATTCCAAAACGTTCTCCCTACTACTTACCTCTCAATTTCCATTGAGGGAGTCACCATCCAGTCAGTCCCTCGGGCGTGTAGCCTGGGATTAATCTTTGACTTCTCCCTCTCCTTATGCCTCAGATCCAGGCTGTTACTAAATTCTGTCACTTTGCTCTGCATAATATCGCTAAAATCTGGCCCTGCCTTACTGTTGCCATCACAAAAACCCTAGTCCATGGTCTAGTCATTTCTCACCTTGACTACTGTAACTTCCTCCTTACTGGTCTCCTCTACTCTGGTCTTGCCCCCTCTTATCGCCATCCGTCGCTCTGCTGCCAAAGTCATCCACCTTGGCCATTGCTCTGACCACGTTCAGTCCCTCCTCTCTGCCCTACACTGGCTCCTTTTACATGAACGCACTGAGCATGAGCTCCTGGTCTTCACCTTCAAGATTCCTCATGGCCTTGCTCACCCATATCTCTCCATAATTGTATCCCGCCACACTCCTGCCCAGGAGCTTTGCTCCTCCACTTGTCGCCACCCTCACCTACTCGCAACTCCCTTGCTCCTCTAAACATCTTCACCCCTTCTCTCTTGCTATCCCTCATGCCTGGAACTCCCTCCCTGGATACGTTCGCTCTGCTCCCTCCCTCCCAACTATCAAATCCCTCCTGAAAACCTACCTTGTCTGCCGGGCCTTCCTTAGCTTTTCATGAGTGAAATTATGTCCCCTCCCCCCTCATGCAGTATCTAGTTCCCTGGATCTAAGTGAAGCATGTGTACCTGCAACTTCTCAGCCTCTTGAATATAGTCTGGTCTCCCCAGATGTTCACCTCTCCCTTGTCTCCCCCTCCCTTGTCTCTTAAATTGTTAGCCCCTTAGGGGTAGAACCTGTCTGTAACTGTTGATTGTACAGTGCCAGCTACATCACTGGTGTAATAATAATAATAATAATAATAATTAATAATAAAAGTAGAAGTAGTAGTATTGGATTGGATTGGATTTATATACCACCAGCAATGTACTTGGCACTTTACAACTGTTGAAAATAGACAGGGTCTCTGCCCTGCAGGACTTACAATCTGAGAGAGACAAGGAATAGGAGATTGTAAGCTACTGGGGGTAGGCACCTGCCTATAACTATTGATTGTACAGTGCCAGGTACACCGCTGATGATACATATCAAAAATATTACAGAAATAAAATCCAATAAAAATGTAAATGAAATGAAACAAACTGTCAATATATATATATATATATATCCCTCTGTTCAAGCTCGTCTCATCAACTGTCTCTCTGACATCTCTACCTGGATGTCTCAACGTCAACTCAAACTCAACATGGCTAAAACTGAACTCCTTATCTTCCCCCCTCATCCTTCCTCTCCTTCCTCACTGTCAATAACTATTGATGGAGTCACCATCCTGCCTGTCCCCCAAGCCCGTAGCCTAGGCTTCATCTTTGACTCACCCCTTTCTTTTAAACCCTACATTGACTCTGTTGCTAAATCCTGTCGCTTCTCCCTCCATAACATTGCTAAGATTCGCCCTTTTCTCTCTGTCTCGTCTGCCAAAACTCTTGTTCATGCTCTGGTCATCTCTCGCCTCGATTACTGTAACCTCCTTCTCACTGGCCTTCCCCGGTCTCACCTTTCTCCCCTCATCTCTGTCCAAAACTCTGCTGCCAGGGTCATCTACCTCGCCAGTCGCTTCGACCATGTGCAGCCCCTCCTCTCTTCGCTTCACTGGCTTCCCCTTCCTGAACGAATCCTGCACAAGCTCCTAGTCTTCACCTATAAAGCTCTTCACAACCTTGCTCCCCCCTACCTCTCTGCACTTATCGCCCTCCATACTCCAGCCCGTGCACTTCGCTCCTCCTCTGTCCCTTCTCTCACCCTTCCACGCCTTCCCTGCTCCCCTAAGCGCCTTCGTCCCTTCTCACTTGCTGCCCCCCATGCCTGGAACTCCCTCCCTGTCCACATCCGCCTTGCCCCCTCCCTTCATACCTTCAAATCTCTCCTTAAAACTCACCTCTTTCGCTCTGCTCTGTCTGACTCTTTATCCTGCTGAGCCACTATTCCTATACCTACGATCGGTTTACCCTTATCCTTGCAACATGGACCTGCCTGCTGTCATTCTCATCGTAACCAAGCCAAGTACGTGCACTTGAGACCTCGCATCTTCATGAATGTTAGACCCCTTGTCTCTCCCTCTGTTCCCCTTCCTAAGTCTCTCCCCCAGCTCCTGTCTCTCAGATTGTAAGCCCTAGGGGCAGGGACCGTGTCTATTTTATTACTTTGTAAAGTGCCAGGTACACTGCTGGCACTATATAAATGTTTGTTAATAATAATAATAATAATATTATATATATATATATATATATATATAAACATAGTTTGACAATTTCTGTTTAATTTCATTTATATTTTATTGGATTTTATTTCTGTAATATTTTTGATAAGGTCAATAGACCAAATTGTTAACAACAACAACTACACACACACACACACACACACACACACACACTGAACAGCACAACTCTCAAGGAAACTCTGGATCCCAGGAGGATGCAGTCAATCAATAATTTAATAATAATATTTTGTAGATGTAGATTGATAAACAGAGGTAGATGGAAAGATAAAAAGCTGATGCTGGAGCTAAATGTTTCGGCTTCCGCCTTTGTCAGTAGCACACTGGGTTTCAAATGGTGCCCAGGGATAGGTGACAGTTAGAGGAATACTGTGGTCTGAAAATTCAAAGGCTAGCGAGGTAACTCCTGCAGAAGTGGCAAACGCATAAAGCAAACTCTTCTTAACTATTAACTTCCAAATTGAGGCCATGAGGTGTTAAGGTGTTAAGTTTATAGATCCAGAAGTTCTCCCTTTTATCCAGCATCACAGAGTTTGGTAGATGTTCAATGGGGAATATTTCTAAATCAAAGTGTTTAGCAACAGGTTGTTGTATTTCTTTGGTCCGGATAGCAGATTTGTGATTCCTAAAACGGGTACGCAGATCTGTGGTGGTTTTACCAACATATTGTAAGTGACAACAAGAGTGTTTGCATTGAATGATGTAAATAACATTGCTGGTTTTACAGGTTAGATTCTGCCTGATGAGGTAAGTATTGTTGGTAGTTGTGCTCTTGAAGGTGGTTGTTTTTCTAAGATAAGAGCAGGTGATGCATTGGTTAGATGAGCAGGGATGTGATCCAGGATTGTCAACAGTTGGTGTGAGTTTGGCTCTGACTAGTAGCTTGCGTAGATTGGGTGGTTGTTGAAAAGCAATGACCGAGGATTTGCTGATTACTTTTTTGAGATGTTCTGAATTGTCAATCAAGGGGTAACTTTATTTGATAGCCAGCTTGTAATTAGGTGATGCAGGATGATAGTCTACAACAAAAGGAATGTGTTGTAGGTGATATTTTTTCTCTCTGCTGTTAAGAAGGAGGGGTAACCTGGGTAAAACAGATGGTCGCTGTATGTTGTAATCAATTATGCGAGAAGGGTATCCACGTTTTAGGAGGTGTTCTTTTAATTCTTTGCTTCTTTTGAGATAATAAGTATTGTTGTTGTAAATGTGTTTGATCTTGAGTGCCAAACTGTAGATGATGTTGATTTTGGTGTGTTTAGGATGGCAGGAGTTCCAATTTAAATAGAGATGTGCATCAGTGGGTTTGCTATGTAAGTCAGTGACTAACGTTTTTTGTTCTACGGATAGTAAAACATCAAGGAATGGGATTTTATCCTTTCCTATGTTGTTGTTGCATGTACATTTGATAGTAGGATGAAAGGAGTTAATGTATTCTTTGATTTTTTCAAAGCTTTCTACACCATTGGTCCAGATCACAAACATATCGTCAATGTAACGTCCTCATACTAGTGGTTTGTATGTGGAATCTTTAAGGATTTCTTGTTCGAGATTACCCATAAATAAGTTGGCATATGATGGAGCCATGCATGTCCCCATAGTCGTGCCCTGTATCTGGAGATAGTGTTTGTCATTGAAGGTGAAGTTGTTGCATGTCAGAACTAATTTTGCCAGTGTGGTAATAACCCGTCATAGGTTCATTTGAATCCTTTAGAAATTTATCTATAGCTGAGATACCATCCTCATGTGGTATGTTTGTATAGAGAGATGTGACATCAAAGGCGGCAAGTATTGGGTTGCCATCAAACTGGTGCTGTTCGTTTAAGGATTCAATCTTGAGAAGGAAATTGTTTGTATCCTTAATATATGATGGAAGGTTATGTACAAGCATTTGTAGCTTTAAGTCAATATATAGAGAAAGCCTCTCAGTGACTGTATTAATGCCTGACACGATTGGGCATCCTGGATTATTGGCTTTATGGATTTTTGGTAACATATAAAACTCTCAGGAGTTGGATTAGGGTTGATGAGAAGATCTGCAGTTTCCTTATTAAGTTGATTTTTATCCACAAATATTTTAATGGTATTTGATATTAGGTCATTCAAATCTGCAGTGATGTCTTTATTAATAGGTTTGTATGTTTTGTCAACTATGAGAAGTTGGTGACGCACCTGCGGGGCAGTGCCGGGGTGGGCGGGACAGTTCTTGAATGGTTCTGCTCATTCCTGACCAGGAGAACTCAGCAGGTGGTACTCGGTGACTGTTTTTTTATCACACTGAGATCTTTCGTGTGGGGTCCTGCAGGGTTCTGTTTTGACCCCTCTCCTGTTCAACGTGTATATGCAGCCACTCGGCGAGGTGATCAGGGGGTGTGGGGTGAGGTGTCATCCGTATGAGGATGACACCCAACTGTACCTCTCATTTTCAACTGACCCAGGCCCGGCTGTCTTGGTGCTTACCCAGTGTTTGGCAGCTGTGGGGGACTGGATGAGGGCTAATCGACTGCGACTGAATCCTGACAAGATGGAGGTGATGTTAGTGGGTAAGTCGGTGGATGTGACAGCCCCCTCGATTGATGGGATCTGTCCTCAACTGACTTCCCAGGTGCGGAACTTGGGGGTGCTGCTCGATGCACAGCTCCGCCTGGATCTCCAGGTGGAGGCTGTGGTGAGGAATGCCTTCCACCAATTACATCTGGTGCGGCGGCTTTGGCCGCTGATTTCAGTTCCGGACCTGGCCACGGTCATCCATGCTTTTATTACCTCTCAGTTAGACTACTGTAACACGCTCTACGTGAGGCTACCTATGGTGACGGCTCGGAAGCTGCAGCTGGTGCAGAATGTGGCAACCCGGCTCTTGGTGAGGCTGGGCCACTGGGAGCACATTACACCAGTGCTCCAATCTCTGAACTAGCTGCCAATAGTCTTCCGGGCCCGATTCAAAGTGTTGGTTTTAACCTATAAAGTCCTATGCGGCTTATATGCGAGACCGCCTCACCCCCCTGGGTTCTGGATCGGCCTCTACGGTCATCCGGTGATGCCTTGCTGGAGGTCCCCCGGGTTTTCCAAGGGGTCATGCAGAATAGGGCGTTCTCGGTGGCTGCACCGCGCCTCTGGAATTCCCTCCCGGTGGAGACACATATGGCCCCGGACCTTCCGGCCTTTCGTAGAAACTGCAAAACCTGGCTGTTCTGTCAAGCATTTGGTGAGGGAGAGGGGCAGGGTGTGGGTTGGGGGGCAGGGGGAGAATGAAGGATGGGTTGTTTTTTTATGTTTGTTGATTTTTTGATTGTTTTATGATTTAAAAAAAAATTTAGATTGTTTTATATTGAATGTTGTTAGCCGCGCTGGGTCGCTTGTGGCGGGAAGCAGCGGGATAGAAATTTTAAAACTAAAAATAAATAAATAAATAAATAAATAAATAAAATTAAGCTGTCTGAGGCCTTCTGAGATGTAGTCCATTGTTTTTACCATCACAACGGCCCACCTTTGTCTGCTGGCTTAATGACAATGTCTTTTCTCTTCTGGAGGTTTCTCAGGGTTGCTCTTTCTTCTTTAGAAAGGTTGTCATAAGTTGTGGGTGCTGTGTGGTTGTTTATGATTCTATTAATAGATAGAAGAAAAGTTTCCAGAACAGGATTTCTGTTTGAATTAGGTGTCCATGTTTCAGGAGTTCTGAACTAAGGAAGGGATCTTTATGATAAACATCTGTGTCATTTTTTGATTCATCATAAAAAAATATTTTAATCTACACCTTCTCTCAAACGATTTGATATCACTTTTCATTTGTGCTGTATTATGGCCTTTTGGTATGGGATAAAAGTTAAGTCCTCTGGAGAGAAGTTTAATTTCACTTTGTGATATCAAGTCTTTGGTGAGATCCACTACTATTTTGGGGTCTTCTGTCTGACTGTTATGATATGCTGTGTTTTGGAGGATGTCTTTTGAATCTTCTGTTTCTGGTATGTTTTCTAGCTGGCTCATTGTGTGTAGTTAAAGTGAAAGTATATTTGTAGATAGATCCACATAGTATATAATTGGCTGGAAGGAGAGGAAGATGGTATCTAAAATGTCTCTTTTGAGTTTTCTGCTTTTTGTTAGATAAGTTCTATTAAAAGTATTATGTTTTGTGTAGTTAATTTGATTGAGGAGGTGAGCAAATTCTTTAGGATTAAGTTGGTCTTGCTGATGCATCAGTTGTTTTTGAAGAGTGTGTTTTAAGGTTTTCCTCTTCTCTAATTTCTTGGCTATCATTGTGGATAAGAGGCATATACTTAAATTATGCTTGTTTGAGTACCAGTTTATGGTTAGCAAGTTACATACCGGATATGATACGGGATTCTTGATCTCAAGGTCTTTTGGAATAATATTATATATATAAATCCAATAAAAATATAAATGAAATGAATCGGAAACTGTCAAACTATGTTTTTACAAGGACACTGCAAGGTAATAATAATAATACTTTCTCCTTACTGAACACGTTACAGTGGAGTTAGAAGTTTAGAACAATTAGAGATATAAAGCGTAAGTCCTACATGCACCTTAACTCCGCTTTAACACTGCTTTAACATTTGTATGCATGTTGCAGGGCCGCATAGGGTACCAATACAGCCCTGCAACATGCATAAGAAATGTTAAAGTGGTGTTAAAGTGGCGTTATGCACATGTCTGTTTTCACCCACTGTGTCTCATTGATTTTTGGAGGATAAGATGTTCAAGGAACATCCCCAGGAATAAAACTTTTCCCACAGTCAGAAGAAAGTTTGTGGTGGATTGGGATACAGCATTGGGATACAAGCTGCACTGCTGTGTTTGGTGCTGGGGCTGGGTGAATTGGAGGAGCCTGCTTGTCTCTCTGCTTCTCCCTCCTCCTTCCCCAGGTAATAACTGCCAGGGCGGGGCCCTGTGGGACAAGCTGCACTGCTGTGTTTGGTGCTGGGGCTGGGTGGATTGGAGGAGCCTGCTTGTCACTCTGCTTCTCCCTCCTCCTTCCCCAGGTAATAACTGCCAGGGCGGGGCCCTGTGGGCGCCAGCCCGAAGGGCGACACCCAAAGGGTGTCGGCCGTTGACTGGGGCCGTTCACTGGGCCGGGACGCCGGGGGCCCCTCTGCCGGACAGACATCTGTAGCTGTGCAGCTTATTTTATTTTGTTGTTGTTGTCACCACCCCATTAATATTACTGCTACTGTTGTTACGGGGGGGTGGTTTTTATTTTCTTTTTAACCTGTGGGTTTAAGGGGCTTGTGGGGATGCAGTGGGTGTGGGTTGAGGGTGGGGGGCATGGGGAGTGGGTTAGGGTGGATAGGGCCTACCCCCCTGGTGAGAGGAGGGGAGGTGGCCCTTGGGGAGGGTTTGGGGGACTCCCTGTGAGAGGGGGAGTCCTGGGGAGATGGGCCTTGCCCCCCGGTGAGACGGGGGGGCATGGCTCAAGGGGACTCCCAGTGAGAGGGGGAGTTCCATGGATTGGGGTGGGAGGTTGGGGTGGGTTGGTTAGGGGGGTGGGAGGTAGCTCCTGTGGTGAGAGCACAGGGGGGGAGGGTTGCCCACCGGTTGTAGAGGTGGGTAGGGGAGTTTGGGGGGGTGGGGCTCCTCTCGCCGGCCTGGCGGGGCAGCCTATGGAGGGTGGGTGTCTAACGGGGTTCTCTGAGGAGGGGAGGGGTTCCGCAGCTATCGGGGTTGTTACAGGTCAGGGGAGATATGGTCCCAGGGGGAGGTATGTTCCATCAGCGAAGAGGGGGCAGTGCCTTGTGCCCATTCCCCTCTCGAACCCCCATGCAGGTGGGTTGTGGGTCGAGGCCCAGGAGACCCCAGGCCTTGGTCTGGTGCTGCTGAACGCGAGGTCGGTTGTCAATAAGTCATCTACCATCCGGGAGTTAATCCCGGAGTGGGACGCCGACCTCGTGTGTATTACAGAGACCTGGCTGGACAATGAATCGGGTCCTATTTTGGCTGATCTTGTTCCGGCTGGGTTCTCTGTGCAGCATCAGCCTCGGCTGGAGGGACGGGGGGGCGGTGTAGCCATTGTTATCAAGGATGCGTTGTCTTTTAGGAGATATCCGGTGCAGGCTCCACCAGGTGTTGATTGTCTCCATCTTGTGTTGGATTTGGCCGGGGATAGATTAGGGGTGCTGCTGGTGTACCGTGCACCCAACTGCCCGGTGGCATCCCTACATGCTCTTGCTGATTTGGTGTCAGATGTGATCCTCCGGACCCCTAGATTGGTGGTCCTGGGGGACTTTAATATCCACACTGACACCGATCTTGGAGGAGCGAGGCATGAGTTCATGGCCTCCATGACAACCATGGGCCTGTCCCAAATCATCTGTGGCCCCACACATGAGGAGGGACATACACTGGATTTGGTTTTCTGCACCGGCCTTGAGGCGGGGGGTCAGTTAGTAGGAGTTAAGGCTGTAGAGCCTTTGTCATGGTCTGACCATTACCTCCTTAAGACGTGCATCCTGGCGCACGATAGCCCCCGGCAGGGTGCAGGACCTATTAGATCGGTCCGCCCCCGGAGACTTATGGAACCGGATCGGTTCCGGAATGCTCTGGGGGAGTTTCCCCTGGACCTTGACACCCGCTCTGTCGATGATCTCGTAGCCTTCTGGAACACCTTGTTGGCCGAGACCATAGACAGGGTGGCTCCCAGGCGTCCGCTGCCCTCTCGAGTCTCCCGCAGGTCTCCTTGGTTTACTGAGGGTCTGCGGTGTTTGAAGCGGGAGAGCAGGCGGTTAGAGCGACGGTGGCGCCGGACTCGCGACCAGTATGATCGATCGCAGCATAAGAGCAGTTTAAAGGCTTATGCTGTGGCGGTGCAGGCAGCAAAGAAGCAGTTCTTTGCTGCTCTTATTGCATCTGCAAAGTCACGTCCAGCGGAGCTTTTCCGGGTGGTGAAAGGCTTGGTCAGTCCTGCCTGTCTCCGCCTGGACCTGGAGCAATCCAGTGACCGCTGTGACCGGTTTATCGAGTACTTTGTAGATAAGATCGCTCGCATCCGCCACGATTTTGGCACCACAGTTATTGCAGAGGATCATCTTGGGGCTATGGATGCCCCGTCCTGTCCTGTTTTGTGGGATCGGTTTCAGATGGTGTCGCCTGCCGATGTGGATTCCTTGTTGGGATCTGTTCGTGCCACTACTTGTGAGCAAGATCCATGCCCGTCCTGGCTGGTGAAAGCCAGCCAGGAGACGTTACGGCCGTTGTTGGCTGGGGTGGTTGGTGCCTCCCTTCGGGAGGGCAGGGTGCCTGACTGCCTAAAAGAGGCTGTGGTTAGACCCCTGCTCAAGAAACCATCTCTTGACGCTGATGCTCCTGCCAGTTATCGGCCGGTCTCTAATCTTCCCTTTTTAGGGAAGATTATTGAACGGGCTGTGGCACGACAGCTCCAGGAGCATCTGGACCACATCGGTTTCCTTGATCCCTCCCAGTCTGGGTTTCGGCCTGGGTATGGTACGGAGACGGCATTGGTGGCCTTGGTTGACGATCTCCGTCTGGCGTTGGACCAGGGTCGTCAGACCTTACTGGTCCTGCTAGACCTTTCGGCTGCATTCGACACAGTCGATCATGAGGTGTTGGTGACTCGCCTGCGGGACCGTGCTGGAATTGGCGGAACGGTCTTGGACTGGTTTCGTTCATTCCTGGCCGGGAGAACTCACCGGGTGGTCTTGGGGGAGTGTACGTCTTCCCCCCGGGACCTCACGTGTGGAGTCCCGCAGGGTGCCATTCTGTCCCCCCTCTTGTTTAACATCTATATGCAGCCGTTAGGGGAGATCGTGAGGGGGTTTCAGGGCATGCAGTGTCATCAGTATGCTGATGACACTCAGCTCTACCTCTCCTTTTCCACCGACCCAGGCCATGCAGTCTCCTTATTTTCCCAGTGCCTGTCAGCTGTGGGGGCTTGGATGAGGTTGAGCCATCTGCAACTGAATCCTGACAAGACGGAGGTGATGTTGGTGGGCGAGGGCTTGGGGAGCCTGGGGGTGGTTGAATCTCCTCTTGTTGGGGGGGTTCGCCCCCCCATGGTGTCTCAAGTGCGGAGTCTGGGTGTGCTCCTTGATTCGCGGCTCAGCTTGGAATCTCAGGTTGTGGCCGTGGCGGGGAGTGCGTTTCGGCAGTTACATCTTGTCCGGCGGCTTCGGCCGTATCTCTCAGACTCCGACCTCGCCACTGTCATCCATGCCTTCATCACCTCGAGGCTGGATTACTGCAACGCGCTCTACGTGGGGCTGCCCGAGAAGCTGGTCCGGAGGTTGCAGCTGGTGCAGAATGCCGCGGCCCGTCTCCTGACGGGGGCGGGTCGCAGGGAGCACATGACACCAGTGCTCCGGGCTCTGCACTGGCTGCCTATAAAGCACCGGGCCAGGTTCAAGGTGCTGGTTTTAACCTTTAAAGCCCTTCACGGCCTAGGCCCTGCCTATCTGCGGGATCGCCTCACTCCCCATGTACCCGTGCGACCCTTGAGATCGTCCGTGGGAGCCTTTTTGGAGGTTCCCCGGGCGAGGCGGGTGGCCACTGATGTTAGATCTTTTTCGGTGGTCGCCCCTGTGCTGTGGAATTCGCTTCCGGAGGAGGCTCGGCTGGCGACCACTCTCCTGCTGTTTCGGCGTATATGTAAGACCTGGCTGTTCCGTCAGGCTTTTGGCGGGGGGTGGGGTGGGGCTGGGGATAGGGATGGGGGCTTTCCCCATGTAATGTATTTTAAATTGTTTTAAAATTTTATTATTGTTTTAAATGAAATGTTGTTCGCCGCCCCGGGCTGCCCTGTGGGCAGGTGGGGCGGGATATAAATTTAAAAATAAATAAATAAATAAATAAAATAAAATTTACCGTCCTACTCGCACAATGTTTAAAACAGGTTTTCAAAGGAATTTAGGTGAAAGGGCAGCTTGAACCTTGCATCTCACAGCAGGCACCCGGTCTGAATGCCATCACCTGAGATAGGATCAGTGAGTGAGTGTGCATATGACTCCTGATTTAAAATTGGGCATTTACTGGCATATACAGGCATGTGATGGTATCAAATCTTATTTGAACATTTAATCTTTGGGAACTGATGGCACTTGATTTAATTTGGGCATATGACCTTGGGTTTTTTATGGCATGTTATTTCTTTTGGGCATTTGATCTAATTTGGAAATTTATTTATTTATACTAAAATTTATACCCTGCCCCCTCCTGCCTCTGGCAGCTTGGGCAGGCTTACAATAAAAACAAACAACAGCATAATATAAATAACGAAGCCATCAATATAAAAATATAAAACCAATATACAAAAAGGTCACAGAGTAAAAAGAATAACGCCCCCAACCCCTCCCATTACCCCTGTCCCCTGCCAAAAGCCTAGCCAAATAAATAGGTCTTACACCGGCGCCTGAAAGAGGGACGTTCCGGGGACAGATGGACTCCCACCGGGAGGGAATTCCACAGCTGCAGCGCTGTGACCAAGAAAGCCTCCTCCAGCGTTGCCCCCCTTTGTACATGGAGAACTTCAAGAAGGGCACCCCCAGCAGACCACAGGAGTTGATCCAAAACTCGGGGAATGAGGCAGTCCCGCAGATAGATGGGGCCCAGGCCATTTAGGGCTTTATAGGTTAAAACCAACACCTTGAATTGGGCCCAGAAAACTACAGGAAGCCAGTGCAGCAAACGAAGCACAGGTGTTATATGCTTGTGACGCAAAGCCCCCGTAAGTAGATGGACTACCGCATTCTGTACCAGCTGCAATCTCCAAACTGTCACCAAGGGTAGCCCCATGCAAAGCGCATTACAATAGTACAGTCTTGAGGTGATGAAGGCATGGATGATGGAGACTAGTTCGGAGTCCAAAATGTATGGCCAAAGCTGCCATACCAAATGTAACTGGAAGGGACACATATGCCATCTAGGCCATTTTCAGACAGAACATGCCCACCCAGGTCCACCCATCCCCCACAGACCAGGACGCCCATCTGAAGGAGGCATGGATGGAGGTGCACTCCCACAAGCCATGCACCGCCCACCCATGCCCACGCATGGAGCAAACCATGATTTCACTGTTGCTTTGTGTGGGGGCATGAATTAGCAGTGGGTGGGTGCAGGTGCACTCTGACGGCATACCCATCCCCCACCCCTGCTCACTGGAAGTGCACGGTGGCACACATAGACCTGCCTCCAGGCGGGTCCATCTAAAAATTGCCCTAGTCCAACCTCCTGGTCCAAGCATAATATCCTTAGTTTGCAGCACTGCAGACAGATACTTGGCTAGCCTAGTTTTGAAAACAAGTCTCAGAGGGACAAATCACATGATATTTGTCCCTGCTTCATGGAAAGAGACAACAGACACAATAGGAATGGGATGGGATAGGAAGACTGCAACTTTTTATTCAATTACATCTTCACGTCTGGGGAACAGAACCAAAAATCCCTGCATCCAATCCGAATCCAGAGAATTACCCATTCCTGAGTGGGTTCCTCCCGGTCTGCTTACCACTGTAACAGTCGCTGGAACCCCCTATGTTAGGGTCCTGAGAGAGAAGTGATTTTCCTGGATAGGCACTGCTTTTATCCTGCTTAGCAGTACTACTCCCACCAGGCCGCCCCCCCATCCCTGCCAGGGTTACAGGTGAAGCTGTGGGTCGTATATTCCCTGAGTAGCAACCCCCGTACCTGGACCTCTGAGTTGCTGAATTTAACTAGCTTCCTGAGCATGAATGTGTCCAAGGGTTGCACAACCTGCAATGAAAGGGTGATGGTACTACGGGGGGGACCCAACAGTAGTTTGAGCCAATCAGTCCCGAAGGGAAAGATTCCTTCCCAGCCAGTAAAATAACAAAAGCAACCAGCACCACATGTAGTGCCAGTTCAGAGGGAGGTGCTCACACGACTCAGCCACACACTCCCCACTCTGCCCTGGCAACCTGTACCTTTTAGGATGGAAGGGCAAGGAGTGTCATTACAGCCCTGCTCACACCAAAATCCCCCACTTCAGGTAATGCCACCCCACCCCCCACCCCCAAACCCTCTTAGAGTTAAACTTTTCCCACTCAGGCTTCCCAGGCGAAATATACTTCCTCAGTCTCACTCCCCTCAGTCACCTCTTTTCTGAATGAGATGAGCTAGGACAAGATCCCTTCCTGACCCCAGCAGTGGTGTGAGGGGGAGGAGGGTGTTGACATACTTAATGTGATCAGAAAGATGATCCCAGGTAAAAATCTGACCAGATCAATTTAAATGTTATATAGTAGCTACTAGCTAGGGCTCAAAGTGAATTTTATGACAGAGTGTGCCTGGAGAGTATGATCATTCCTGCCAGATCGGACATTATGAAGATAATTAATAACATTGCCTCCAGCATACACTGCTATATTTTACTCACCTAAAAATCAGTTGTTGTAAGTGCATCTGTCTATTCTCTTATTATTTTAACTGATGTGTATCTAGTGAGCTGAGGTTGCAATTGCAAATAAGTTAATGAAATGAAAATTGATGAGCAGTCTCTCTTCATCCCCTCTCTTGCATAGACCTTCATGTACATAGCTCCTTTAAAGTACAAAGCAGAAAATGCCATCTGCATGCATGACTCACAAGGATGGCCAGTTGCTGCTAATAAAATGGGTAGTCAAAATTGCAGTTTACTATACATGCCAATAATAATTAGAAAATAACTACTCCCCTGAAAGAAAGTACACTATTTTATATATCAAACAAAGAGAACCCAAAGAAATTAAAGTATTTTGACATTTTCATCTGTTAGTAAGGCTTCATTAATCTGTGGAAAAGTCATTGTAGCAAGTCCTTAGTTGTTTAAGCAATTCTACTACGACCGAATGCATATGAATACAGAAATCTCCAGCAATATAAATTTGCAATGGATTAGTATTAATTCAACAACAGATTACTTGCAAATCTTGTGGAAGATGAAAGCAAAGATTTTGCATGGACCATTTATTTTGCAACTACTTTAGAAAACTAAAACCCAAGATTATTTTGGGAACAGGCCAGTTGTAAAAAGGTGAAATGTCAGAAATGGCTGATGTTTCTTGCTGTGAAGACATCTGAAATAATGGCTGATGTGAACGTATCATAAAATTATTACAATCAACATGGCTTATACCACTAAAAAGTATCACTGAATCACCAGTTACAGCCTTTGAGAGTATCGATGGGATTATGCAGAAAAGGCTTGCGAACACAAATTGAGGAGAATGCTAAAAGCCATTCACACAACACCTCATGCCCAGGCAAAAGAATATAGTATGCCATACTGCCTTCCTCCATTGGTTGGGTACCATGCAAAGGGGTTTGCTGCACCAACAAATGCATGCAAAACAACCCCAGAGTTTTGAGGTTAAGGGGAAGGGGTTGTGTAAAAAATACAAAAACTGGCTAATTAAAAAGAATATGCATTATAGCCAGCAACCAGGTCTTCATCTTTACTGTAGCTGGAAAAGTACAATGAAAAAGTTCAGTGTAATAACTTTTTTTAAAAAAACTAAATAGATTTAAAGATGACTCTTCTAGAATTTGATTTTCAAGAAGCTTTCGCACCTGGTAAACAGAGTTTATTAACTATTCCTCCTGTAGTATCTTCAGTCTCTGTTTAATGCATATTGGCGATGTCCCTGTTTAAATGGCTACAAATCAATACGGTGTCAAACCCAGACTGTTTTCAGGTACACTCATGAGATTTACAAGACATGATTAGATTAATGTGTTTGAACTAGCCTAGTTTATAGTTTGTTGTTTTAGCTACATGTCACCTGAGCAAGAAAAATGTGTATCCCAGGCAATTTTAATTAGGTAAGAAAAGTCCCTAATCTGTTTCTATGCAAATTAAATCCTATATGGTATGCTTGCCAGAAATGTGCAGATGTAGAGGTTTGTAAATGGAGTGACTGATCTATCGTTACAGCAGATGTAACACTGCTTGCTTTCAATGTACGCCAATATACAAACACCTGCTGCATAAAAGATGCAACCTAAAGCTCACAAGAAACATATGGGGATTTACACTGCTAACATTTGCAGTCTGGTTTTATTAATAATTTAAATTTAACATGGACAATTATGCGCAGCTGCATAGATTTTCATTGCACACATGCCATGCTCCACAAAATTCCATGCGGATGGTATATCCAGCCACAAAGAAACACTGGCTTCAAATTGCTTCAGTACAATGAGCTAGTTTAACACCAGCATAAAGCTGTTCATAGGAGCTGCATAATGGATCACAAAGGGTACAGGAAAATTAAGAACACTAACAAGAAACCTGAAAAATTCTGTGAAACACATATTGCTAAAACTAATACAGTAATTTACCAAGCTTTCCAAGAAAAACTAAGGCCAACATTGTCCAGCCTTTTATGTTGTATCTCTAAACCATCCACAAACAATATTCACAAGCGTTATTTTGTACAAGAAGCCATATACAGAGTTGCAAAACCAGTTGGCAGTTTATGCTCTTCAAAAATATATGCAGTGTTTATGATGAAATTATGGGTAACTTGCTTTCTTGGGCACCATTACTCTCATGCCTCAAAGCTTCCATGCCTCAAAGCATTGCACTGGTTCAGTCTCATTCACTTCAATGGAACTTGTGCTGACAGGGCACGAGACCATGCTTTGAAGACTATGATGAGAAATGATTAAAGAAGAAAGTTTATTTGCGGCCTAAGCCAATATCGTACCAAAAAAAAATGATTAAAGCAAGCTAACTTGCTTCTGAGTTTTGGATTGTGACAGACAGAGCTACATTCTGAATTCTCCAAAATACTAACTGCACAATCAAAATTTATGATGCACACAGGTCAAGAGGATAATTCAGTTGTTCATATTTATACTTGTAGTAAATGTTTTCAAATAACTAGCCAAAACAATAAATACACGAATGATTTTTATCCACATCAGAGGACAGGTTAATCATGCATCTGTGACCTTGGTACACTAAATCCTAGTTCTCAGATGAGTATGAGGACCTATATGATATTTTGTGAGGCAGAAGTAAAATACGGGGTCTGCTGCTCCTCTCAATGCTGCCTTCAGCCCTCTACCCCTTCTGCCTGGCCTGCTCCTCTCCATTGCTGTCAATGGCAGCCTCAGAGGCAGCAGCAGTAGCTGGTGGTGGCAGCAGGACGACTGCGGCAGTGGCACGAGTGGTGGTGGGGCAGTGGTGGCAGCATGAGGCCCCTAGGAAGTGCGGGAGACAACTTCCCCATTTACCCCACCCTAAAATCTCCTACGAGAACATGATAAAGTGAAGAATCTTATTCAAAAATGCTCTCTGTGCAGAATAACTAACTACACTGAGATCCAAGAAACTGGGGGGGGAGGGGAAACGACACACACAGCGCTCTCTAAAGTGTAGCTACAGTTCTCCAAATAGAATCAGTCTTGTATGTACCTAGAAGGTGCTACACTAAAAAGAGAAACATTGTATTGCCTTTCAAAATATGTACACACTACAGGTCCAGGAAGGCCTCATTGAATGACAGTCCTTTCCAAAGTACTAGTTTCCTAGTCTATCAGAGAAGTGACCTTCTTTTGTCCTACCACAGAAAGTAGTTATTGTGCTGGAAGATTGTCAGGCTTAAAGAAACAAATTCAAAAAGAGACCATAAAGCCCTAATTAGGTTGAATTCTTGTTATTACAAAGAACACCTGCCTCTGTGTTGTTCTCCAGCAGGAGTTGAGATGCTTTAACAAGGAAGGAAACAGCAGGCAGAGAGTTGTCAGGGGGCCTTAATTCTGGAACTTTATCTCATTCTTGGTACATCAAAATGTAAGTCTGTTTATATTCATGCATGCCACTGAGTCGGTTTTCTTAGACTTTTGAGAGGGTGGAGGACTGGCTGGTATGTGAGTTTATGGAAAAGAAAGAATAATTGCATTTAAAGTCTCTTAAGAAAATGACCAGTGAAAGGGCAGGCTAAAAAAAAAAGTGTAAAAAGAGCACATAGTACAAAGGAGAAGGAAGAGAACTTCTGAGTATAAGAGAAAATAAGAGATGGTAAAATGTCTAGAAGACTGCTAGTGGGAGTAGGAATTTCAAAGTAAATTGCACTATAAAAGTTAATTAATAAAACTAGCAATGTTAATGGAAAATGAAAATGGTTTTTAATGAAGGGTTTTAATGAACTAAGGGCACATGAAAGGAAAAATACAACAAAGATGCTCTAAAATGAGACAGATTTCTTTCTGAACCCAACTAGTGATCCATTTTTGTTCTAAGTTGTACACATTATCAGAGCCCATCACTAAAAATGTCATTTTATAGATATTCTTAGGTATTTGATAGACACAACGTTGATGCTTTAAATAAATAATTATGTAATTAAAAATAAAGAATGAGGACAGTACTTTTAATTTTATTGTCAACCCCATTTTTTCTGCTTTTCTTAACTTTATCATAATGGGTTCAAGTAGGGGTGCGATCTATTCCCTCTCAGTTCTTTAATATCAACTACTTTTGCTGTCTTCATGACAAACATGCCAATGATTTTTCCCTGTACACATTTTGTGTCTGCATTTACCACGTAAACCTGGGGCTTCATTTCAGCTTCAGCTGACTAAGGATCTTAGAAGCAGAAATGGCACAATCAGTGCAAAACGGTGGCCTCCATTTCTCTCTCCAGCAGTAGTATCTTCACGTTTGTTTACATTATCCATAAGTTTGAACTTTCCTTAACCACACATTTTCAGTTTCTCCCATTTCCTGTGCCATTTTATTTTAACTTTAAAATGCTGTTCTCTAAGAAAGCATTTTGCATGAAATACAGATTAGATAACTAAATTATCTAAATGTGATAGTACAGGTCACTATATACACAGTAGGTTTTAGAAAAACTACTGTTAAACGATACCCAAAGGTTCCACTGAAGAAAATCAACACTGACTCAAATGGTTTGTTCAAAAGTACACATAATAGTCAGTCAGCAACTTGACTTCTAACTTGTGCTTGTACTGCAGACATTGGATAAAGAGGGGATGTAGTCTAGTGGAGAGAACACCGACGGTGTCTGGTGGTGCCTGCACATACATGCAGGCGAGGTCCAGGCAAGATCATGCCAGAGCAGGCCACAGTGGTCTGCTGTCATATCTGTTTTTACCCATTGTTGGAACTCTGTAGGGTTTATTTTGTTTTATTTTAACATCTTGTGCTTTTCTGGAAATTTCATTTCATAAGTCTCTGGCTCTAGCATTTATAATTTTATTTTAAATGAATCTCAGTTTATGGATTTTCTTGCTGCAATAAGCAGCAAGAAAGATAAAGGCGAAACTACTCTCCATTATAAAGAGGGGACTGTTAAAGCCCCAAGTTTGTGGAAACCACTTGAGCTACAGTTGTGAAAATGTATCCATGGTTTATATATGGGGACCGTCATACACGTTAAACTTGAAGATCCATCCACAAAATCAAAAGTTAAGACTGTTTAAAAGTTAATTGCTGGTGGTCAAAATGCACTGCGCACAAACAACTTCGAATCATCAATTTCTCCTCTCTGCGGATGAGTTGAGCCCCTAGACTCCACAGCCTTGGAGATTGAGATCAGTATCAAGTGCTACTGTAGTATGATAGCCCTCGGTTTATGGAAAAATGAGATATTAACCATCAAATAATCAGTTCTGCGGGCTGGCACATGTGCAGTTGAGCAGCCGCTGACTGCCATGTTAGAAAGTCTATAAAAGTCACATGTCTGAAAGGTTACGTGTGTTTTGTCCATCCACTCAGGGGGAAGGATGAATCATCCATATCTCCTCTCCTCTGGTGACTTCAGCCCCCTGATTTTACAGGCATGAAGTATGAGATGGACACCAACTGCCACTGGACTAGGAGAGTGCTTGGCATAGGGAAAAATGACATATTAAGCATCTAAAGGTCAGTTTTGCTGGCTGGCACATGTGCCGTCTGAGGGAAACTTATGTTTCCTTTCACCATTCACTCAGGGGAAAGGATTTTGAATCATCTGTATCTCCTTCCCCCCAGCGAGTTGAGCCCCCAAATTTCACAGCCTTGGAGCATGAGTTCTAGGAAATTCATTGACATCGGAACATTACATATCACTCTGTTGGTTGCTTTGAATGCAATGACAAATCAATAACCAATAAAAAGCTGCCACCAAACTTAAAACATGCATATGTCATTGTTCTCAAAAGACAAAATAAGACAGTTAAAATACTTAATAGAATTACTTAGAGACCTAACTTTTCTTTCTTACGTCTGGAACATACTAAACTGAACTCAACTATTGAAAAGATCCAAATAATGGATCTAGGCAACACAATACACAACCACTTAAGTTAGGTTGGTTAACTCTCACTGATACAATTTTTAGTAACTTTTCTTTGTTAGCTCTGAAAGCTAACAAAGATAACAAACAAAACTCAACGATACATAAAATAACCCACTAATCGACATAACCAAAAATTACACAAAATTTAAAAATTAGACAAGATCCATATTTAAATAATTTTAAGTGACTTCGGTTTGCTAGGTCTGGAAGATAGCAAAGAAAACTCAGCTGTATCTGGTGCGAAGGCTGCGTTCGTATGTCTCCGGCCTGGACCTGGCCTCCCTCATCCATGCTTTCGTCACCTCGAGGCTCGACTACTGTAACGCGCTCTACGTGGGGCTTCCCTTGTTCTTGGTTCGGAGGCTGCAGCTAGTGCAGAATGCGGCGGTTCGTCTCCTTACGGGGGCGGGCCGTCAGGAGCATATTACACCTGTGCTCCGAGCTCTGCACTGGCTGCCGATAGCATGCCGAGCCAACTTCAAGGTTTTGGTGATGATCTATAAAGCCCTACACCGTCTCGGCCCCTCATACCTCAGGGACCGCCTCGCTGTCCGCGCCCCAGGGCGGCTCCTGCGGTCTGCCGGGGGTGCCTTCTTGGAGGTCCCCCGTGTTAAGCGGGGGACCACAATGGAGAGGGCATTCTCGGTAGTTGGGCCGCGGCTTTGGAACTCCCTTCTGGAGGAAGCTCGCCTGGCCCCTAGCCTGTTAACATTCCAGTGAAATTGTAAGACCTGGCTGTTCACCCAGGCCTTTGGGAGGGAGGGTGGGTAGGGTGAGGGGTTTAGCTCCCCCACCTACTGTTGGTTTTTATAGCTTAGTCCTGTTTTAATATTTTGTTGTATTTATGAGAGTTATGGTTTTATGGTTTTATTGTATTTTAATGTTTTTGGAAGCCGACCAGGGCTGCATAGCAGGAGGGGCGGGGTATAAATCTATCAAAATAAATAAAAAAATAAATAAATATAAAATATCCCACTACTCTGTTTACCCAACACATTATAAAACCAGTTACACTACATAAGTAATTCCACACTGATACAATGTTAAGTGTCTTTTCTTTGTTAGGTCTGGAACATACCAAAGAAAACTCAACTTTATATAAAATATCCCACTACAATACCCAACAGTTTATAAAACCACTTACACTACAAAAGTAATTCCACACCAATACAATGTTAAGTGACTTTTCTTTGTTAGGTCTGGAAGATAGCAAAGAAAACTCTTCTTTACATAACACATCCTTATGTCACATCTAGACAGCACAATATATACCCACTTCACCAACACAGTAAATATACCTTTCACATACTTTCACTTAAGAACATAAGAAGTGCCATACTGGGTCAGACCAACAAGTCCAGCATCCTGTCTCCGACAGTGGCCACTCACGGGGGCCTGGGAGGAGCACCCAACAGGTCACCATGCTATCCATTCCCTGTCGGTCATCCGCAGGCTCCCAACAGTAAAGGGTTTTGTTCCCCAATCCTATCTGGCTAATAGCTGCTAATGGACCTATCTTCAGAAGATAGGTTCATTCCAGACTTCTTATCATCATCATCATCATCATCAGATAGCATTTATATAGCATCAGCAATATACCTGGCACTTTACAAAGTAATGGAATAGACATGGTCCCTGCCCTAGGGCTTAATCTGAGAGACAGAGGGGATGGGGGCGGGAGACGAAGGAAGGGGAACAGAGGGAGAGACAAGGGGTGTAACATTCACGAAGTTGCAAGGTCTCAGGTACACATGCTTGGCTACATTGAGAATGATGGCTGGCTGGCCCATATGGTGAGGATATGAGTACACAGACCTCAGGTAACAGATTGTACTGGATGGAAGGTATCAGTGGGAATCAATTAGGTGAGGGGAGCGAGGAGTCGGGGAGGACAGAGCGGAAGAGGTGGGTCTTGAGGAGGGATTTGAAGGTACAAAGGGAAGGGGGTGAGGTGGATGTGGGCAGGGAGGGAGTTCCAAGCATGGGGGGCAGCTAGGGAGAAGGGACGAAGTCAGTTAGGGGAGCAGGGGAGGTGTGGGAAAATTTTGAAATAATTTCCATGCTCTTTGGCATTTATGTTTTGTTGTAATGTATGTAAGTTAAATGTTCTTTGAATTGTAATGGTAATGCATTTTAATGTTTTTTGGAGTTTAAGCTAGAGTAAAAATCATTTTGTGAAATGTTTTTGAAGAGAAAAACTTTTGTTTTAGAAACCGTTCTGCCTTTAACGTTTGTTTGTTTTTTAAACCGTGAGGGTTTTTAATTTGGAAAATATCAATATTAAACAGAGCCAGGTCCTAAATATAAGGTTATCCTTGCAATTACGGAGAACAAACAAATGATGCTGCCTCAAACAAATGTGGTTACATTCATGTACATAAGTTGTGGCTGCTGCCTACATCATTTGCACAAAAAGCCAAGAAGAACAATTTGCCTTCTTTCTACTTTTTCCCCAGTTTCTCATAATTTCCCAAATTATACTACTTGGGAAATGGAACCAGGGGATCTTATGAATTCTGTTGTATTATTTTCAAAGTGGAGATAGCTGAGTAATAGCTAGAGCTGAACCAAAGAGCCACACAAATTAATAAATCTGTCAAGTTGGCACTATCCAAACCAAAACCAACAACACCAATTATAACCACTATTTGTACCCGTTTTGTCAGATACCTGTTATTTTGGTTTTGTTATTTCAGCAACTTCAGCTCAGTTATCCAGATATTTCAGCTACATATTTTCAGCACTATTAGCGCTATTGTGCATGCACAATTGCCAAAAAGAAAAAAGGGCTGCGTTCAGACACTACAGGGGAGGGGTGGGCACTTTCACAACTTCCACCACAGTTCTCTAATTGTGAGGATTAATGCACAAATCCCCTTTTAGGGTGCGAGAACACCTGCCCGTGTACAGGCTGCATTTGGGGACCTGGTCATGCATGGGTGTATTCGCACCCTAAAAGGGGATAGTGCATTCTGACAGGTGCTAAACCTCGCAATTAGAGAGGGAGACCCAGCGGTGATTGCGAAAGTTTCTGCCCCTCCCCTGTAGCATCTGAAAACAGCCAAAGTTACAGAAATAACCAAAATAATCAAACCAAATAAGCAAATCAGCAAAATAAAGCAACTGATCCAGAGTATCTGAGCAGGCAGGCACACACAGTTGTTTTGAATGTGAATGCTATTCAGATATTTGGAAGGCTATTCTAAAATACAAATAATATCCATGAATAAAAATTCTACTATTTGATTCAACTCTATAGTTATTTCCCCAAAATCAGTTTTCCTGAGTCTTCGCACCCATGCACCCTCACATTTACATGGGATGCTCCCCCATGTGGACGATGGGTGTCCATGCTGGGGAGCATTTTGTGTAAAAAGGGCCAAGCATGCGGCTCTCAGCATGGTTACTGGGAGCCACAGAGGCAAGCCACCATACTCCCTCTGTCATGGACTATGGGGAAAGGGGAAGGGTGCTGGTCTGGTCTTTGCAACTGACATGTCCCCAGCATGAGCGCTGGGGAACCTGAGATCCCCAGAGCTCCCAGCCAGTTCTTGTGACTTGCAAAGGCCTTGTCCCCCGTCCACAGTGACTATGAGTGGTGAACCAGTCTGCTAGCATGGCTGGATGCTGAGTTCATACAGACAGGGGCTCTGTGGTCACCTGTTGCCATGGAGCTATTTTGCTTGCCCCGCATAGAGCACTCTGGATTTTCCAGCAGTGCTCCATGCGTGACCATGAGTGGGTGCTCCATAGCTCATGGGATCATGTCTTTCCCTGCTCCTCCTCCAAACGGGTGTTGGGTTCCATAGCTTCTGGATGGCCATGTGGGATAGCATCTTGTGTAAGAACACCTGTGGGTGGGCGTGGGGGCTGCACTGATTTCTGCCACGTCCCTGTTTTACTTCCAGACAAGCCTCAATACTTCCCTTCCTCAGTGAAAGCAACAGTAATGGCCTAAGCTGTTGTGTGACAGGGCTGAGATTCCACTGTTTAATAGTCCCCACAGAGGTGGGGAGTTCTGGGGAATAAATGACCATAAGTGAATGGCTGGAAAGGAAGAAACCAGTAGAACTGGGAGCAAAAGGAATGGACAAGGTGTTGATTTGCACAGTCCCACCTCCCCTACCAGGAACTGACTGTTACAATACAATTACATAATAAGCCTCTCCTCTTACTATACGATCACTTAATCTCAGTTGTTGTGCAGAACACTTACTTTAACAACAACAAAAATCCTGTTTCTCATTAGTTATTTCTTTGTGGTGTATTATTTGGGTAAAAGGACCTTCTGGGCTAGCCAGTTTCATTTTTTTTTTTTTTTTACTGAACAGTATTAAAAGTTTTCTTGACTGCACAGTGTTCTCCATGATTTTATATTGAATCAACACACATACACACAAGTTACACAGAAAATCAGAGCTCCTCTCAAGGACTGTAATAGGTTTAGCTTACCTTACATTTTAAGCACCATATATCATATGGTTCAAAAGAAATTAAATATTTTTGCTTTAACGGGGACTGTTCTCAAGCATAAGTATGTTCTTGCTACTGCTGAAACATAATTACAGTTGGTAGATTTATGTATCTTGGTGACTGACATTTCAGGAACATGCTAAAGATACTGATTTAGGGCTCGTAGAAGGAATTTTTTAAATATCTGGTGATGCTACGAGTTCTGAAATGGATTTTATTTTGGACGTATCTACATATCACTTAATTAGGATAACAGTGTAGGGATAGGCAGCAACTGGAAGAGAAATTCTACTGCTGGAGCCAGCTGATATTGGGAACCAACTGATGCTATTAGCACCTGAGCCAGTTTGGGGTCGTGGTGCCCTGTATACTTCCCATTCCAGCTCCAACTGATTGGCAGCACAGGCAATTATGAGCATACCTCAATGGATTCAGATTCCCAGAAATTTCTCCCTTGATAACAAAAGCACCTGCAGATCTGTACTGTCAATACTCAAAGGAGAACCAATGTTGGTGTGGTATATATATATATATATATATATATATATATATATATATATATATATATATATATATATAACAGTATATTTAAATGCATATCTGTTCTGTTGTTCTGAAATTAGATAATCACATCAGCATTATCTGGTTTGCCATAAATGGGATGTCTTTAAAAGAAAGGCAAAACTTGTTAAATGATTTATTTTGTGCTTATGCTATCAGTCTGTTATCTTTGGTCTTGAAAATCAGCTTGGTGACTGCTGAGAGTGTTTTAAAAAGAGAAAAAACACAGAAACAAACAAACCCCTGAAACTACATAAAGATATTTCAAGAACCAATGGAGGACAAATTCTTACATCAGTGCAGTAAACATTTGGCTCTGCATTATTCACCGGTACGTGGTTTGGCATATAAAATAGGCATTTTACTTGAAAACGAATGAATGATTGAGGTTTATACAGACTGATAATGAAATTATCCATTATAATAAACATACCAGTGTTTGCTGCATCAAGAGTTTGCGATGTCTCTGTTGACAATTTCTGAAGCGCCTGTTCACCATCTGTCTTCTCCGGTGAGCTGTACTGTTGAGACTGCTGTTGTTCTCCGACTTCGACGACAAATGAAATTACACCTAAAACAAATAGTTACCAGATGTTATATTAACTGGGGCATTAGTTTCATAAGATGGACTGCCAGATTCATATTAATGCTGCCTCAGCTCTGAGCTAATAAATGCAAGGCAATGCCTAAATTCTGGGCATGAGCTACACCATTATAACTGACAGAAGTACACAACACGTCTCCAATGAGTTCAAGGAAAGGAAACCTCTTTTCGAAGTCCATGTTAAAAACATAATTATTTTAATCATTTTTGTTCCAGCATACACTGTAACGTTGCTAAAATGAGACCTACCTTAGTGAATCCCTGTTTATAACAATCCCTAGGTTTTCTTTTAATTGAAAATAGCCCTAATGCAACAAACAATGTGGCAAGACTGACCCCAATAGAACAATTATTATTTATTTTATTATTTATTTTAATTTATATGCCATCCTTTCCTGAGATTATCACATGATGTTAACAGAAGTGGGGCACCACCATCACAATGCAATGAGAATGTCATTACAGTTTTGGTTTGCAGAAGGATCCTATTACTATCAGGAATAGTCCACCTTTTCATAGAAAAAAAAGAACATATTCCTTGAAAATACAATTTCTGTAACTAAAAGATGTCAAGTGGATGGAAATTAAGAAACAGAACAAAATAATAAAAGACCAGCAGGATAGTAATAGTATGAGGGAAGGGGTTAAATCATAACTGTACTGTTTGGTAAAAAAAAACACATTAGCAGTATCCATTCAAAAAGTGTTCACACAGCCATTCATGCTAGATTAAAAATCTGAAGTAATGGGAAAATTGTGAAGAATGAGGGACAGATTCTGAGCAGAGGACAAACAGGGTCAGAGCAGAGGCAAGCAGCTTAAGGCAAGGGCAGAAGGCAAGCAACAGAAACAGGAAGTGTGATATTGCACTGGATTGTGTTAGCATGTCTTAATGTCTGTATGGGAACCAAAGCGGTGGTCATTTAAATCATATTATGCTCCCCCCAGTCTTCCTTCCAACGTTGCTCAATCAGAGGGTTTTAAATGTCATTGAAAGTATTCTAGTTTTAGGGCGTTTTTAGACAAGCAGGGGAATCTAGCGGATTGACAAATCTGCTCTTTAAAAAGTTGCATGGGGAGCGTTTACATGCACCAGAAGTCACCGGCTGCCATTGAAAACAGCGGCATCCAGCGGCTTGTGCATTATTTTTAAAACTGGATTTGTCTAACTGTACTAGCATTCTGGCCTTAGCTGTACAGCAACCATATACTGAATGTTTTTCTCCACTGTCTTTCTGAGAACTCTTTTGGAATTAGTTGGAAAATGACCACTCTTCTTTTTGGAATATATTCACAAAAAAGGGATCCCCCGCTGCAGGAAAACTATGAAGAATGTGATCTGAAGTTGCTACATATCTCACATCCCCTTGAGACAAACCCCATCAAAAATGGAACTATAATTAATGTCTTACAAATCTGGTTTTAAAAATACCTGCAAGCCGCCGGGAGCCGCTGTTTTCAATGGTGGCTGGTTACTTCCGGTGTGTGTAAATGCTCCTCACGCAACTTTTTAAAAAGTAGATTTGTCAATCCACAAGATTCCCCCGCTTATCTAAAAATGCCCTTAGTGAGTTGTTTATCCTCTGCAGCTCGCATATTGATGCAATCCCATTTTATGCTCTTTGAAAAGAAGCAATATCTTTTAAAACAGACCGCCCCCCCAAAATAAAATTAAAAAAATTCCTGTTAAATCTCAGACTTTGATCCATTGGGTATGTATGTACTGTAAAACTATCCACTGAAATCTAGCCAATGAAGGGCAAACTATTCAGATTTTTTCTTTGTACACAGAGTAGATGATACTAATTCAAAGATTTTTAGGCAGAAATAAAATATTCTGAGCATGATAATTTTCTAGTTCTAAGGAGATAGCATAATTCAATACTTAGCTCACAATATCCCAATATTTTGCCTGAAAACTACTAAGAAAGACTATTTTGTTGTGGAATTTACCTCACTCATAAGAAAAAAGGTGGAATGTTGGTTGGCTCAGGGTTTAAATACTCTAGGCATATTCTTAATGGGGCTGATCCCAAGCTCCACAGACCAGCACATGGTGCACACGAAGCACACGTGCACCCCCAACATGGGGCCTGCAGTGCATGCGCAAACTTCATGACAGCATGCATGTGCGTGCACATGCCAGTGAACGTGGGGCTTGGGATTGGCCCCAAGGAGTGTAATGGAAATCTTCTTAAAGATATAGGGGCCAATCCCATGCCCCATATGCACCAATGCCTGGTTTGCATGCGTCATAGGCCCCATGATGGAGTTGCGTGCAGCTTCTGCGCGTATGTCCTCCACACAGTGGTCTGTAGGGCATGGGATCAGCCCCACTATGTAATAGCGTTGAAACAAATTTTCAGTGTTCAGGTTCAAGTTCTTGGGAGGATATAAATTAAGAATAAAATATGATAGATTTGGCTATACTATTGGTCAATTGTTTTCAGTTGCAAGTCCAATTTGTTTCATACAGGATACAGTAGAAAACCATTAATAATTAATTTGTATATCAGGAAACTTTACTTAGAATACAAGAGAGTGAAAGTTCCAAATTGTTCCTATAGGACCCAGAGATAGGAGGCTTCCAGAGAACAGAAGCTGTCTGGCTTCTTCTGTAGGCAGAATGGGAGGTCCTGAGAGTGTTTTTACCAGTGACATATTAAGATTTATGGCTTCCCCTAAGGGCAAAAAGGAAAAAATAATCAGATTCTTCATTGCCAGAGTAAATCTGCACACTTCAGGGAATTACAAAAGTTGCTTAAATGTGTGTTATTTTGAATTTGGAAAATGTTAAATATATTACAAAATCTGCCATATGTGTAAGGGTATAACAGTACAAAAAAATGCAATTTACTCCATGTAGAAAACTGATCATTAAACTAGATGATAATCTTGGGGAAGAAGAAGATAGGCATCAACTGTTTGAAGAGAACATTTTTTCCAGCATATGTCTAACTAGGATTGCCATCTCTCGCAGTTTGGTTCTAAGTCACCCATAGGCCAAAATGTATTTATTTATTTACATTTATTTGCCACCCTTCACATTAAGGCTCAGGGCAGTTTACAACAAACAAAAACATCTAAAAAATTCCCTTAGCCCTCTCCCCCAACCCTATCTCTGTCTTCTAAACAACTGGCAAAATCAAAAGGCCTTGCATCATTTCTGGATAAACAGACTCAGATGAACCTCCAAGCCCTAGCTGTAGAAACTTCATGGCAGTGGTGGCTGGTGGGTTCTGAGGCTGGTGGGGCGGTGGATGGGGCCAACGGTGGATGGGGCCAACAGTGGATGGGACCAACCCAACGGTAGGTGGAGCCAATCCTTAAATTGCACACTTACATGACCACCTGCCATAAATGCTGCAATTGATCCCTGGGAGGGAAAAGATACACCACCCCATTTAAATTGTTATTAAAATGGATTAAAGAGAGAGACCACATTTGGAACCACAACAAACAATAACTTTATTTATATAGGCCCCCCCTCCCTCCCAGTGACACAAAGAATACTTCAGAGAAACATTAAACTGCAGTAAAATAAAAACAAATCAATTTTAAACCCAACTAAAACAGTTAAAGGGGCAAGAACTAATACATGAACAAGAACTGGCAGACCTTGGACTCAAGGCTAGAAAGGGTTAACCAAGGGTTAACTCTTGTAATAAAAGTGTGCCCAGCTCTCTTTTTGTGTGGCAAATAGTTCAATTGTCCTATGATTGAAGTCCCGGATTTCTTTAATCATCCACTTTTCTATGGACTGCATTGCTAATGCGTTTAGTCTTTCCTCTGACATTGTTTCTCAGGAAAGTTTTTGTTCTCTGTAGAGTGCAGAATGATCGCTCAAATTCTACTGTTGTCACTGGAGTGGTCACAACAATTTTCAACAATTTCACTGTTTCTGCAAAGCAAACCTGCAGATTATTGTCCAAAAGTGTGTTCAGCAATGCGGAAGCATCCTTCATATTTTTGAATTCTTCCCTCTCATACAAGACAGAAAGCTCTGTCCTCAGTCTTTCTTTCTGAAGCATTGGGTAGACTTCCACTGCCTCAGTTAATGCTTGCTCTGGAAAGGTCCGCTTATGCACTTCAAACAAAGCCCCCTGTAATAATGTTGCACTCACCAGATGTTTAGTGAATGCAAAACATTATTTGGAATGTGAAATGATGATGTCACAGACTTCAACTGCAAGTTGATCCAAGGCGTCTATGCTTCTGCCTCTGAGGAGCCAAGATTGTTCAAGTAACTCAGAGCGCAGGTCTTTAATGGAGTCTCTGACTCAATTGATGCTCCTAATAAATTCTGATTTAAATCTCTGAATTACTACCGAGTCGATGCCTGTTTTCTGGAGTTCACTGAAGAGGATATCCACATGAGGCATAATTCTGTGGAAGAGAAACAAGAAATAGAGGAACTCCGCATCTTCTTCCAGCATCTGAAGAACTCCCCATGCCTCACGAACTGCGTTGGCATCAAAATCCAATGATCTTATTGCCTGAAAACATTTGATGAGAGCCTCTTGACACTCAAAGATCACATTCACCATCCGGATGTTGAAGTTCCATCGTGCTGCGGGTGCTCTGGGGAGCCTTCTTTTTACCACTGCATCTAGAACTTCAGTCCTTTTTGGAGAACGTGAGAAGAAAGATGGGAAGACAGACAGATCTGCAAAAAATACCTTCACTTCCTTTATTTGCGACACCACTTGCTGCATTACTAAATTTAATCAGTGAACATATGGACATTTGGGAATCTGTCCTGGATCGTCTTTTGGACTCCTCCAGACTTCCCACGCATTATGCTTGCACCATCATAACTTTGCGCAATGAGTTTCTGCTTGTGCACGTCCTCTGTAAAAACAGAATCTAGTTGCTGATGCAAAAATACAGCTACTATTTCAGCACGAGAGTCTGGCAGCTGTGTGAATCCATAGAAGCATTCAACAGTAGTTATTGTGTAAATCAGTACACTTTGGGTGTGCATAGACACATCTGTGGTGTCATCAGCCTGGATAGCCACAAATTCAGTGCTTTTCAACTGTTGGATAATAAAACCCCTAGCCACTGTAAGAATGCAGTCAAGCAGTTCATTCTGAATTGTTTTCAAAAGATCTCCGAAGACTGTCACACTCTGCAAATGCTTCTCTGTAGCAGAATCAATGGTAGCCACCAGGTTCACCAGTCCTTGAAACACCCCTGAATTCAGGGATCTATCAGTTTCATCGTGTCCTGGCAGTGCTAACTCGAAAGCACTGCAGAACCGTATCAGTCAGTTATTTTTCCAAGTATGTACCGGTTGTGCTCAACTTCCTAGTTATGCTTTCCTACAGACAGACAGTAGCCTTCATCTATTCTGTCTGCAATGTTTGTGCTGCCCAACAATGCCAACCGTAGGCAGTTCTCAAAAGTTACTTCTGCATTCTTCATGTTTCTTGGTCTTTTCACTGAGATGCTTTACATCTGCCACTCCTGTCTGTGTCTATGGCTTTTCACCCCCATACAACAAACGGGAAAAACAGAACAATGTGTTTTGGTAGCACTGCTACACTGGCAGTACTTTTGCTTGTACCATGCTCTGCTAAATGTCCGTGTATAATTTTTTTCATTTCCCTCATGCAGCTTGCTCAATATGTAGATCAGGACAATCAGGTCCCAGCTCCTTAACATAATACTTATCAACCAAATCAAGTCTTGAAAATGGGGTTTTGAGGAGTTCATCTACAGTGCTCATTTTCAATAGCTGTCCTCACTGCTTTTGTCCTGTTAAATAAATATTTACATCACTCACAAGTACAGAAAGGGCACAATTCAGAGCCCAAAAATATCAATGCAGAGAGCTCGCCACATCAAACCATGAATGAACCAAGCATTAAAACCAATGGGGAGGCTCAAGGAGGATAATACTAAAAATATCCAACCACATATTTCTTTTACACTAAGCTTGAAAAAGTCCTTCCACTTACCCCCCCCCAAAAAACCAGTAAGACACCCGAGTGCAAATGCAAAACCAGATTTTTTTTTACATCAACTTGGGGGGGGGGGGAAACACAGGCAGTAAGACACCCCCCAGCACATGCTAAGTGAGGAGGATTGAATTGCAAACCATGCAGATTAGTCCCACTAAACCACTGCAATTAAAACCCAAAACCACAGAGTTCTTTTTACATCAGATTAAGGATTGAAATGCAAACGAGGGAGAATTTCTCCCATTAAACTATGACTGGGTTTCAAACCCCAAAACACAGATTTCATTTACATAAAGCTTAAAATAAACTCAAAACACAGGCAGAGAAAGACTGTAAGAGGCACTGGGTGATTTCAGAAGTGACGCGTTCCAATTCACCACAGTGAATCCCACCCCGGCGTGAACGGATTCACCGTGGGCTGTGGTGACAACCAACAGAAGTGACAGGATTGTGACCACCGCCCAGGGGCAATCAGAGAGAACATGGTCCGGGGGAACACAACAGAGGTCAATTCCTTCCACCACAGCTGCGGGTTTCCAATCAGAAGTTACTTTTCATTCACCCCTGCCGTGGTGACCATTCACCACACTTCTGGACCTCCTCCCGCCCCAACCTCACGAAGCGTGGTTAGCTTCACCCCGGGCCAAGTTTGACTGTTGTGAACATCTGGATGTGAGCAAACAGACATGCACGGCACTTTCACCACCCCCTGCGTTTGACTGAGGTTGACTGTGGTGGACATTCACCACGTCACTTCTGAAATCACCCACTGATTCCAGTACATGAAGAGTGATTTATTTCGAGTCATTTATAGCCCGCTTCCTCCTGCTCACAATAGCAGATGATGAAGACTGGAAAAAAAACCAAACCATCACGCAGGATTCACATTAGGGCTGAAACTGGGCTTATAATTCTTGCCAGTTCCCAATGAGAAGGGGAGATTTTCTCATCTCGCCTCAAGACGGGGGCCGGAGGTGAGCAGGGGACAAAGACAAGTCCCCGGGCACCTCCGGTCCTCACTTGGCCTCCCTACCTGGGGGGAAGAGAGGGGTGGGCTGTGCCAGTGTCAGAGGTTTGGAGGCTTAGCCCTTTCCAAAGATGTTGCCTGCATGGTCGAGCATGCACAGAAGAGTTGCTCATCCCTGTAGGCGCCATCTTTTAAAAGGGGCAGCCAGGGCTGAACAGCTATTCTGAGCATGCTCGAGGCTTTTTTTCTTCTCCTTTTAAACTGCAAAGGAGGAAAGAGGGACTGGGACTCCCTCCCCCCACCAGGCAGGGAGTAAACCCCTGCCCCGCTAGGCCCCTAAGCCCCCACTCCTGGCCCCGTCTGAACTTTCTCTTCCCCCCATGTGGGGACCAGAGGTGCCTAGATGCCTCGTCTTTGTCCCCTGCTCTCCTCTGGCCCCCATGCTTGCCCTCCCCCTTCTGCAATGCCAGCCCCTCAAGTAATTCGAGAAAACTCGAGGGGGGGGCTGAGAGCACCTGGGTTCTCGCTCCCCCATTTGATGATTTGCTGGGGAACAAATTTTCCTCACTTCAGTCCTAATTCACATCAAGCTTAAAAAAAAAAAAAAAAAAAAACAAACAAACAGGCATTGCAAACCATGCAGTATTAGTACCATTAAACCACTGATTAAAACCCAAAGCCACAGTTCTTTTTACATCAGATTAAGGATTGAAACAAGCACAGCTTTCATTCACATCAAGCTTAAAATAAACCCAAAACACAGTCAGAGTAAGACAGTAAGAAACACTGATCCCAGTACATGCTGAGTGATGAGGATTGAATAAAAAACCAAACCACCGTGCAGGAATCCCCCCACCCTTATCTCAGTAATTCATGACTGGAATTGAAACCCCAAAACCACAATATCAAGCTTGAACAGATAAGATTTTCAACACACTTCAAGCTTGAGAAACTAAGAGAGAGCCCAGACACATTAAGGCAGGCACCCCACACATTGAGAGAATTAAAATCAAATAAATCACACAATGCTGTATTCCTTTTCAAACTCAATTCATTTTCTCCCAATCCAAACTGTGCCTTTCCCATCCCCCCCTCAAATGCCCCATCCCTAAATACCTTTCCACCATTATCTGATGCCCTCCCCACTTTTCAATTATCTCCCAGTTGTCCCCTTTCTCCCTGAGCCCCACACCTCTGCACTCCATTTCCCCTTCAAATGCCCCAATCTCATAGCCATTTCCCTTGACTCTGATTTTCTTTGCTCAGATGGCCTTTTCTCTGAACCCCACAGCAGTAAGCGCTCACCTTCACCCCAAGACTGACCCTGTTCACCCCTGTGAATCCCATATCTGAGCGTGTTACCCTAATATTCTGAACCCTCATCCTCTTTCCCATTCACCCCAGTTTAACCTTTTTTAAGGATTAAAAAAATAAATACAAACAACAAATCCCTTTCCTGGCCTCAGCCAGAGGCAGGTCTGATAACAGCACAGGCTCCCTGAGCCTCCCTCAACCATAGAGTCCAGCATGCTGGGGCTGCTTACTTTGCCTTGCGAGGTCTGGTCTGGGCCTGGCTCACTCACTCCTCCCCTCAGTCAGACAGTGACTCATGCGCAGTCGCACCCCAGCTCCCCTGCCTTTTTTCTGACCAAAAATTGGCCAGGGCAAGAGCTCTATTGCCCCCAGATTTATTTTTTTCCCCTCAGGGGATTCCTATGGAATCCTCTCAAATGCTTCCTCTGTGCCCGCCCCCAAATCAGAAGTGAGCAGATGAGAGAGGGGAATAAACAGGGTGATAACACTATCGCCTTCTCGCACGTGCTTACACACTGACAGACACTGCCCCATCTCACAACCCCCCTCCCCACCTGGCCCCCCAAATCAGACCTGCGTGGAATCAGTCTTGCTGCGCAGCGCGCACCTCTGGCTTGCTCCAAGTCTGTCCACTCCCACTGATGTCACTGAGTCCCAGCCCAGCTGAGAACACCACATGTACTGTGACCTCCTCCCATCTTGTGCTGTACGCATGCACAGTCAGCGTGAGGTACATCCCAACAAGCAAAGGAGCTGGGGTAAGTCTTGCTCCAGAGTCTGTGGCATGCATGCGCTCAGACTACTCCACCTCCTCCTGGGGGACTGACATCAGAGAGACTGAAGGCCGATTCAGCTAATCAGCCCACCTCCCCATAGCCCAGTGAGGAAGGAGCGGAGGAGAACCAACGGAGGATTCCCCAGCGGCGCAGCAACAGCTGCAGCAGAGAAGATCAGCAGGTCAGCCGCAGTGCTGGCCCAGCAGTGTGCAGAGAGGGGAATGGGAAGGGATTGACTGAGGGAAGTCAGTGTCAGTGAGCTTGGAGCCGAGCCGAGCCGAACCTGAGTAAGATGAAAAAGAGAGAGTTGGGTGTCATCAGCATACTGAGGACAATTCACCTCACAACTGCGTACAACCTCAACCAGAGGCTTCAGATAAAAATTGAACAGTAGTGGGGACAAAATGGAACCCTACAGGACACCATAAGGGAGCTCCCAAGGGAACAATAGACCACTGCCCATCACCAATAAGTGAGTCCTCCAAGCCAGGAATGAGCAGAACCACTCAAGCAGTCCCGCGAACCCCTGCCAGCTCACACAGCTGTGCCAACACCACCTCATGATAGACTGTATCGAAGGCCTCAAAAAATTTAACACAATCTACAAGGTACAATTCCTTTGTCAATTGTTAACTGGAAGTCATCATCAAATGTCACAAGCACAGTCTCAGTGCCATGTCCAGGATGAAATCCTGACTGACATGGGTTCAGGAATCCAAGATGTGCCTGAAGCGGAGAGGCAACTACCCATTCAATAACCTTCCCTAAAAATGGAAGATTAAAGACAGGGCTATAGGTGTCAGGAGAGACAATGTCAAGAAATTTCTTTTTTCTGCAGGGGCTGGGCAACCAGAGTTTTGAGACAATCAGGCATCCTGCTCTCCCAAAGGGAGGTACTAACATCCTCAGTCAGCAATGGCCCCACAGTCTCTCAGCTAACTTTCACCAACCAGGATGGGTATGGATCTTATTCACAACTCGTCGCCCGTACCACTCCAAGCACACTGTTTGCATTGGTGGGCAAAACCGACTGAAGCTGATCCAAGCAAACAGGACAAGACTAAACCTCCCCAACTCCAAACTCTGACTCTGCATCCAAGCTAGTGGTTCTCAAATCGAGTTAAATACAAGCAACTTTATCTGCAATATTTATTTATTTATTTATTTATTTATTTATAATAAAATGTATACGCCGCCCCCTCCTGCTAAAAGCATCTCAGGGCGGCTAACAACATATTAAAATAATTTAAAACAACAACAATACAATTTAAAACACTATTAAAACACAATATAAAAATACAATATACCCCGCACCCTAACCCAACCCACCCACCCGCTCTCCCTCAGGAAAAGGACAGCAGAACAGCCAAGTCTTACATTGTCTATGGAAAGAGGGGAGGTCAGCACTCAAGCGGACCTCCAACGGGAGGGAATTCCACAACCGCAGTGCAGCCACAGAGAATGCCCTTCATAAGGTCAACACCCAAGAAACTTGGGGGACCTCGAGGACGGCACCCCTGTCCAACTGCAGGGGCCAATCCAGGCCCCGGAGGGTGAGGCAGTCCCGCTGGTAGGAAGGGCCCACGCCGTTCAGGGCTTTAAAGGTCAGTACCAACACCTTGAATTGGGCCAGGAAGACTATAGGCAGCCAGCACAGAGTGAAGCACTGGTGTAATATGCTTGCGTCAGCCCATCCCCATTAGGAGATAAGCCGCTGCATTCTGCACAAGCTGCAGCCTCCGAGCCAGCACCAAGGGTAGCCCCACGTAGAGTGTGTTGTAGTAATCCAATCTTGAGGTAATAAAAACATGGACGATCGTGGCTAGGTAGGAGTCTGAGACATATGGCCGAAGACGATGCACCAGAAGGTGTAATTGGCAAAATGCCCCTTTCACCACAGCCGCCACCTGGGCATCCAGGCGGAGCTGCGGGTACAGGAGCACCCCCAGACTCCGAACCTGAGTTACCAGGGAACTCCCCCGGCCTTCCCCATGACCATCATCTCTGTCTTGTCGGGATTTAACCTCAGACAGCTCACCCTCATCCAATCCCCCACAACTCCCAAGCACCGGGTAAGCACCAAGACCGCCGGACCTGAGTTGGATGAAAAAGAAAGATAAAGCTAGGTTTCATCAGCATACTGATGACACCATATGCCAAACTCCCTAACAACCTCCCCAAAGGCTGCATGTACACCTTGAACAAGAGAGGAGACAAAATGGAACTTTGTGAGACTCCACACGTAAGGCCCCGGGGAAAAGATGAAGAATCACTCAGGACCCCATGCTGGACTCTCCCAGCGAGGAAGGAGCGGAACCATTCAAGAATGGTCCCGCCAATCCCTGCCCTGTCCCACAGCCGAGTCACAAACTGCTCATGATCAACAGTATCAAATGCTGCCAAGAGATCTATTAGGATCAACAGGGTCGAATTACCCTGGTCCAACTTATGGGAGAGGTCGTCGACTAAGGCCACAAGTGCAGTCTCCATGCCATATCCGGGGCGAAAACCTGACTGCGAGGGATCGAGGAAGTTAATCCGGTCCAGATGCTCCTGCAACTGCCAAGCCACCACTCGCTCAATAACCTTCCCTAAAAAGGGAAGGTTAGAGACCGGCCGATAGCTGGCCAGGACACCAACGTCCAATTATGGTTTCTTGAGCAGAGGCCGCACCAGCGCCTCCTTAAAGCAGTCCGGCACCCTGCCCTCCCCCAGGGAGGCACTGACAATCCCCGGCAGCAACGGCCCTATTGTCTCCCGGCTGGCCTTGATCAGCCAGGACAGGCATGGGTCTAATTCACAATAAGTGGCTCAGACAGACCCAAGGGTATCCCCCACATCTGAGAGCCACACATTCTGAAATTCATCCCACAAAATGCAAATTCATCTACTGCCTCTGGTTCACCCACTGCTAAAGGTGTTGTGTCAAAACTGTGGTGGAACTGAGCGATTTTATCTGCAAAAAAGTCCTCAAACAAATCACAGCAGGCATTCAATGACTCTAAATGCAGGCAGAGGGAGGCCGGACTGACCAGCCCCCTCACTACCCGGAAAAGCTCCACCGGGCGTGACTTAGCAGATGCAATGAGGGCAGAAAAGACAACTTTCTTTGCTGCCCGCATCACCGCAGCATAGGTACGTAACCAGACTCTATGCCGCAATCGATCGGCTTCAGCAAGCGTGTGAAGTCACCGTCGCTGTAACCGCCGCCCTTCCCGCTTCATCCACCGCAGCTCCTCCGTATACCACGAAGACCTGCGTTGTCGGCAGTTCGGGAGCAGATGCCCGGGAGCCACCCGGTCAATGGCCTCCATCAACACAAAATTCCACCTAGTCATGAGGTCATCGAGTGAGCAGTCATCAAGGTCAGAGGATACATCCCCTAAATCAGTCTGGAACCTTCTAGGTTCCATCAGTCATCAGGGGTGAACCATCCTAACTTGTTCTGCACCCTCCCGGGGGCTGACATGTGCCAGGATACCAGCCCAGAGGAGATAATGATCCATCCATGACAAGAGTTCTGCTGACACCTCCCCCACTAATGGATTCCCCACCTCAAGACCTGTGCAAATTATCATGTCTAGGGTATGTCCTCCAATGTGTGTGGGGCCCTCCATCCTCTGAGACAGGCCCTTGGTTGCCATGGCAGCCATGAACTCATGCTCTGCCCCTCCAAGACTGGCGTCAGCATGGATATTGAAGTCCCCCAGGACTATCGCCTCGGGGAACCGCAAAACCACCCCCAACACCAGCTCAAACAGTGTGGATAGTAGGGGTGGGAAACCGGTAGAATCCGGTATCCGATAATGCCGGTATCGGGCGTACCGGCATTATCGGATTCGGCCCGGTAATCCGGACCCGGTACCGGATTTCGGGGTGCCGGTTTTTTTTACATTGCAGCCATTTAAAAATGGCTGCAATG
>QEPC01008788.1:656881-692632 GCA_003113815.1 Sphenodon punctatus
GGGCTGCGCCCCTCCCTCACACTGAGGGGAGCCACCCCTTCCCCCCTAACCCAGTCCCCTTGCCCCCATCCCACACACCCCCTGCCCACTTCTGCCACAGGATGGTAAACCCCCCATCCCCGAAGGGCTGTGCCCCTCCATCACACCAAGGGGAGCAGCCCCTCCCTCCTAACCCAGTGCCTTTGTCCCTCACCCACACAATACAAACAGGCCAACCCCCACCACCCAGCCTAAAATAACGTGCCCCTGCCTGCTATCAATAATGTCCTGGTCCTCCCGGACCCGCTAAGGGCCATGCTTAAGGGCCACGCCTAAGGGCCCTTTGGCGCGCACCTACAACACAGCTGGGCAGCTGCCAGCTTTTTGCCCCGCCAGGCTAGAAATCCGCTTGTGCAGTCTGGCCCTGCCCCCCTCCTCCGACAGGCGGAGGGGGTATATGGTACATGGGGCTGGGCAGCAACAGCATGCATCCTGTGAGGGGGCAAAAACCCCTGCACAGCCCCTGGACATCGGGTCTGTACCTGGCAGCAGCAGCGGCAATGACAGGTGGGTCTGTGGCGTTAGTAGTGTCATAATAGGTGGCAAATTCATAATAGCAAGCAACTATATGACTCTAACTCCAGTTGAGACAGCCAGGGTTTAACAGGCTGCTTGTTCAATGGCAGAAGTACAATAGCAGAGAAAACAGAAGTATCATAACAGTTAACCCAGATTACAGAAAGTTCCAATACCTTACTTAAAGTGAGATTCAAGCAAACATTACAGTATCTGAAATACACAGGTAGCATAAGCCACAACTAAAATGCATGGAAAATGCTGGAAAACCCAACAGGATTCTGTGAAATCCTAAATGGCACAGTACCATAAATGCCGCATAAAGTTTTACAGAGGGTGAGGAGGCATGCAGAGTTCAGGAGAGGGCAGGCAGCACTCACCATGTGGCATTCAAAGCAAGACACACCAAAATGCATGGGAAATGCAGGAATACCCAACAGGATTATGTGGAAGCATGAAATGCACGCTCATGGACTTTTGCCTTTCAATGGGCTATTCCAAAATCCTGGGTTACAAATAATTAAGAAAATGGAAAAGCCCTGGAACCATTGCAGCCCTGCAACCAAGTGTCCCCTAAAATTTGAGTACCTGGCCAACCTATCTTTGGGTGAGTAATAGCTATCCTCTGCAACAGCCTGCAAACTGACCCAAATCTTCTGCTCTCTCTCTCTCCCCCTCCCCTCTTTACCAAAGAGAGAGCTCCTGAGGTTCCCATCAGGTCAGCAAGGGTGCCTGGAAAAGGCACCCTAAACCACACTAAAGCCATTCAAAATTGGCTAGTCCCTAGCACCTCCGCCAGCCCCTCCTCAATCCCCCAGAGATCATTGCTCCCTCAGGGCGCCACCTGGAGCATGCTCACTCAGGTCTGACTCCTCTTAAAGTCCCCCCTCCCTCTGCCTCTGCCCCTCCCAGGGGAGCAGGAGGGAGGCGGCATCTCCCACAGGTCCTGTGTGCCACATGGGGAATCTCTAGCCAACCTGGTCCCACCACCAAGATGGAGAGAGGAAGGAGCCAGGAGGAGCAGGAGGAGGTATCTCCCACCTCCCCATGTAGGTTCTGTGTGCCACATGGGGAGGCTCTTCTAACCAGCCCTCCCCAATTGGTTTCTGGCCATGCACCAGTGATGATCAGCTCATTGGCGCTGGTGGGCACCAGGAGCTGACTGGGGAGGGCTGGCTCGAAGAGCTTCCCCACCACGTGGTGCACAGGACATGCATGGGGAGGGAAAGGTAAGGTAGTGGCTTCAGAGAGGCAGCAAGCGGTGGCAGTAATGTGGGAGGGCTATCGGAGGAGGGGAGCGGTAGCCCACTGTGCAGTGACTTTTCCCTAATAATAACAATTGTAAAGCACCAAGTACATCGCTTGTGCTATATAAATGCTTAATAATATAATAAGACAATGACAAACTCTCAATATTTGGGTTGAAACTTTTTCAGACCTGGTTTCAGTCTGTCTGAAGATGAATATTTCTGGAAAGTTAAGAGTAAAAGTGGCCCAGTCATTTCTAACCTTCTGTTAATAAGCTCTAAATACAGCATAGATAGTTGTAAAGGTTTACATTTAACAGGAAAATAGTCTTCATAAAAAAAATAAACCAGAATCATAGCCACAACTTTAAAGAGTGACAATTGCTAGCTCCAAGCTAAAGTAGTCAGATATTGAACAAATGGCTGGCGTTATTTATACGCCTAAAGGAGAAGATACAGAGGAGGTTGCACATAGCTTCTCTCTTAAAAAGACTCTGGAATCTGTGGGTTTGGTTCCACAAGACAGGTGTCCTGCAAGTAACCGACAATGGGCATAGCTTTCCAGATATTAGCACTGGTAGTACCTTACCAAAAGACAGGATTATATTCTTGCCTTTCCAAAGAACTGGTTTTATTTGACTGAGTTAAAGGTATTTTAAAATCACAAATAATGTGTGTACAGTAGATGAACACAAGCAACATGTTTAAATATAATACAAATACTACTATTAATTAGAATAGCTGCTGCACTTTTAGACAGAAGTTGGCCTGTAAAAACATAAGAACAGAAGAATTGTCATATTGAGTCAGACCAATGGTCCATTAAGCCCAGCATCCTATCTCTAGGTAATTTCAGACGTAACAAGACCACGGTCAACCACAGTGAATCCCCTGTGGTGGTCGTTTGTCCCGATACGTCTGTTTGATTCCTGCCAGATGTTCATCCCAGTGAATCACTGACGGGAATCAAAATTACCACGATTCTGAACCTCCGGCTGCCCGGCGGTCCAGAATCGTGGTTAGATTGACCACGATCCAGGATGGGCCAAACGTTACATCTGTTCTGTTTGGCCCATCCCGGTTCGTGGTCCTGACCACAGGATGGGATCGGATGCAGCGGCCACATTGGCGCCCACCCATCTCCCAGAGGGCGGGCAGCCGGGGGAGCGTGGGGGCAGGGCTGTGCGGCCACATGTCGCGCAGCCCTGCCCCCCCCCAATCCATGGAAGAAATCAGGCCGGCACGTCTAAAGCACGGCTGGACTGATTCCTGACCGGGATCCGAAACGGATCCTGGTCCGTGGTTCAGCGTGGCGGTCCTCACGGTCCGTTACGTCTGAAATTACCCTCTGATAGTGACTATACTCAGTTACTTTGGAGAAGTAGCCAACAGATCATAATGGAGTGATCTATTCCCTGATGTTCACTACCAGCTCCTAACAGAGTTTACATTCCCCAACCTACATGGCTAATACCCATGAATGGACCTACCCATGAGGGCTGAAATGAGATTTTTCCAAAACGGAAAATGTCATCGAAATCCGGTTCCCAATACTGCCTTGGTCAAATCATCGGTAATGTCTTGACTGACATTCTGTTTCTCAATTTACTGACTTTCTACTTATTGGGATCCCATTTACCGCTCTGCTGTTTACTGCTTTGGCTTCCATTTCAAATAAAGAGAGGTAATACTAATGCAATACTACATTTCTTGCACTCCATTTCCTCTTGAACATCTTTGTCACTCATTGGCTGGTACACAGATTCCTTTACTAATCTTCAATCCAGGTGCAGATTGGTTAAAGCAAAAGGAATAATACAGAACACCAATTGTGATTAGAGGCACTGGAGTGAAGGTAAAGGGGAACTGGGTGGGGGAGGGGAGGCTAAAGGGTGGGCTATTCGTACAGTGATTGGCTCAGAAACGTGGAAACAACAAACCCGGAAGTAAAACAGTACCCACAGTAATGCAGTAAGCAATAAATGAATGGTATGTCGAAAACAGTAAGGGGAAAGTCGGTAAATTGGGACTGTATTGCATGGTATTGCGAGAATTGAGAATTCACATTGTATAGGGAAACGATGGGGAAATCAATCCCAGTTCCCGATATGGAGAAATTTCTTATGAGTAGCAATTTAGCTGTTCATTTCAGCCCTATCCAAGAACTTATTCAATTATTTTTTAAACCCAGCTATCCTGCCAGCCTTGACCACATCCTCTGGCAACAAATTCCACAAGTTAATTGTGCATTCAGTGGGAAAAAATACTTTTATTTGTTTTAAATATGCTGCCAGTTATTTTCATAAACTTTTGAGAGGATAAATAACTTCCTATTTAATTGTTCCATGCCACTCATTATTTTATACATTGATCTCAGTCATCTCTTTTTCAAGCTGAAGAGCCCTAACCTACCAAGCCTTTGTACAGAAGCCATTCCATGCCCTTGATCATTTTTGTTGACTTTCTCTGGAACTTTTCCAGTTCTACTATATCTTCTTCAGATGGGGCCGATCAGATCTGCACATAATATTCAAGGTGCTGTTGCACCATAGATTTATATAATGGTATCATATTTCCTGTTTTATTCTCTATCCCTTTCAATTAATTCCTAACATTCTGTTTGCCTTTTTGACCACTGCCACACACCAAGCTGAAGATTCAAAAAAATTGTCCACAGTGACTCCAATATCCTTTTCCTGAGCAGTAACCCCTAATTTAGAACCCAGCATTATGGATATGCTACTTACAGTTTGGATTCCTCCCCCCCCCCGCCCCCCCGACCATGTGCATCACTCTACACTTGTCAACATTAGATTTTATCTACCAATTAGTTGCCCAGTCTTTGAGTCTTGCAAGATCCTCCTATAATTATTCCTCACAGTCTGTCCAGTTCTTAACTCTCTTGAATACCTTTGTGTCATCAGCAAATTTGATCACCTCATTCTTTAATGAATATATTAAACAACACCGGTCCCAATAAAGACCCTGAGGCACTCCACTATGTACTTCCCTCCACTGTGAAAAAACTTTAGTCCTACCCTTTGTTTCCTGTCCTTTAACCAGTTACCGATCAGTGACATGACACTGCCTTCTGTTCACTAAGTAGTCCACTACCTAGTTTCCTCAAGGGTCTTGAGGAACTTTATCACATGCTTTCTGAAAATCCAGATACCCTACATCAACCAGCTCACCCATGCCCACACACTTGTTTACATCCTCAAAAAATTCTAATGGATTAATGAGGCATGGCTTCCCTTTGCTAGAACTAGGGATGGGCAGTTTTGATTCAGATTAATCCATAACTGCATATAATGGGCAGTTATTAATTAATCCACACTGAATCTCAACTGTGGCAAAAATGCCCATTGTGGTTTGGTTTAAAATCTCTATATAAAAACATTTTTTTAAAAACAAAACAAAAACCACACATGAACAAATGGCCACTAAACCATTCTCTGATGCACCACCTTTTCCAAAATGGCAGCAACAGCATTGCTGCCATTTTGGAAAAGGACAGCCAGTCTGCACATGCAAAACAGCCATTTTGCACATGCACAGACCAACTGTCCTTTTCTAAAATGGCAGTGACACTGCTGCCATTTTGGAAAAGGGCGTGCATGTGAAGAATGGCACAATGGCCATTTTGTGCACATGTAATGGTGGTGTTGTTTTATTTTGTTTTGTTTTTTTAAATCTACTATTTTATTACAGATTCATAATACAAATCCATATTTAAATCTGGAAGTTGCTGAACTGAAACTTTAACCAAAACTGAATCAACACTTTCCTCTGGTGGACCACCCTAGCTTAAACCATGTTGGCTCTTCCTCATTATGTCATGTTTATCAGTATGTCTGATAACTCTGTTCTTCAATATGCCCAATAATTTTCACAATTCAGTTCTGTACTATGGAGATACAAGTGTATAGATGCAACACATTAAAAATGTGCTCATAAGAAACACACTAGCATAACATAGTTAAACTTTATGATCCTGAAGCATAAAATTTTCTAGGACATTGCAAACTTTGTGTTCTCAGTATATCACATTGTCAATTGCACATATTCAGTGTGGCAGAGCACTGCAGGAACCCTCATCTTGTTCATAAAAAAACCAGAGGCAAGGAAGGTGTGCTTTATTGCTAAGCATAGTGTAAGCTAAGCAGGCAGAGAACACGCAGGCAAATATTTTCATACTAATCTAAATGGGATGAGTGGAGTGAGACTTCATTTTTTTATTTTTTTTTAATAGGCCACTATGTTACAAGTGAGTTGACTGATAATTAGGGGATTAATGCCACATTTAAGTCTTCCAGGCCCGATTCAAGGTGTTGGTACTTACCTATAAAGTTCTATACAGCCTAGGTCCTACCTACCTGTGAGACCGCCTCACTCCCTGTGATCTTGACTGGCCCCTGCGGTTGGCCAGGAGCACCTTTCTTGAAGTCCCCCGGGTCTCCCGGGAGGCGACTATAAAAGGGCATTCTCAGTGCTTACACCAAGGCTGTGGAACTTCCTCCCCGCAGACGCCCGGGTGGTCCCCAATCTCTCCTCCTTTCAACGACAATGGAAGACCTGGCTGTTCCGCCAGGCTTTTGGTGATGGAGATGAAGAGTGGGGAGTTTTGAGGGCCATGGGTGGGGGTTTTGTTATATTTTATGTATGTTCTTTACGTCCCCTTTTAGAAATGTTTTAGCTGTATATTTATATTATTGGGATTTTGTATATTTTTACTTTTTATAAATTGTTAGCTGCCCTGAGCTGCTTCAGTAGGAGGGGCAGGGTATAAAGTGGCTAAATAAAAATAATAATTAATTTACTGTGCTTGAGGCTACTTCGGTCCTCGAAACAGTTAAGGGGAATTGCTGGTCAACTGAGAGGGCTATTATGGAAGTCAGTTACATTTTCAGTCAGAGGGAGATGCAAAAGAAGGAAGTCTAGACTACTTTTCCTCTGAGAAGAGATGCAAGGGGGACAAGAGAAAAAGTTTTTTTGTTTGTTTTTTCAGATCAATCCATGTGAGAAGGTTTTAACTCCCTTAAAGGGAAGCTTAATTACTGCCCTACTGTAAAAAAAACAACAACAAAAACACAAAAATTGTCCCAAAGAGGGTCTCAGGAACGCTTTTCAGGAGCAGATGGTAGCTCAGCCTGGAGACCATGCTAAGCAGACCTGGTAAGGACCCTCCTGAGAAGCAGGGCGCAGAAGGCAGATCCAAAGTCCTAAAGTAAACCAGTCCTAACAGGCACATCTCAAAGACTGAATTCAAGCAGTGGGCTAAGAGAAGCCCTGATTAGAAGTGAATGAAAGCCAGATATGCAAGGCAAATACCCAGAGACTCTCCAAAGGGAAAAGGAAACTTTATTTTGTGTTAAGATTATGGGCTGTGTGTGTGTTATGTTTGTTTGGGAAGTTGATTACATGTGCACTGAGAAGAGGAGCTGTTTTAAATGAGAAAAGGAACCATGCCTGTTGTTTTGCGGAAAGTGATGCCAGGTGATAATGATTTGATTTTACTAAGGGGTGATTGTGCCCTGTTTAATTATTTGACAATTATTCCATATGAATAATGTAGAAATGGATCAGTCATGTTACACTGTACCTTGAGATATTCCCCGTTTCCATGGATATACACTCAAAGTGTAAGCAGGTGTGTCGTCAGGTTCTACAGTGAGTTCTGAGGCACCATTTACTATTGGAAGATTGGAAGATACCTGTGCAGACAGATATGACAAAGAAGAAGAAAAATTAAATGAAAAGAAAAACAACTTTCACCTCTGCTGACAGTATGAAAAACAATTCAGCCATTTGCCCTCCCCACCAGCAGGTAGCGCTCCCCACCCCAATCCCCACCCAACTGCTCTCCCTCAGCCATGACACACAGCTGTAGACACCAAGGAATCTGCAGCAGTCAGTAACCCCTTCCTGTCCAGGAGATGGTGCAGCTGCTGCAGCTGCTGGCAATCCCGGGCTACAACCTAGGTGCATATTACTGGGCAGGTCATGCAAGAAGCTGCCATCTGAGCTGCTGTCCTCCACGACATTGTCTCTTCTCTTTTACATCATGAGAGGGACTTGTGCTTTGAGCCAACGCAGTATTCTATTTCACATGTGTGTCCTTTAAGAGGTCCCCAGGGACCTGTCTGCTGGCATAGGTGGGAAGCCTGCTTCTTAAAGGCAGGGGATGTGTGGGTGCCTGTCCTCAAGCAGTGTTCGGGCTTGCCCTGCACGGTGCACTCCAGGTTTTTTGGCAGTGCCTTGTGAGTGCTCATAAGTGGCTGGTTCATGGGTCATGGGACGGCGCCTCTACACACTCCACCTTCAAAAAAGCAGTTGGCTGTGTGGTTAATGCATGGCCATATGTGGAAGCGTCTCCTTTAAAAACACCCTCAGTCTTTCCACACAATCCTGAACATGAAGAACACACTTTCTGTGTGTGTTCCCTGTCGTTCTTAAATATAACCAAGATATTCAACATATCTTCTACTTCCTGAGAACATACACTCTGCTCCCTCCTGACCTTCAAATCCGTCCTAAAAACGTACCTCTTCTGTCGAGCTTTCCCTAACTCCTCACCCCTACAGAATGCTCATTTATGCATTTTCTTATTCCTTTTTATCCTCCAGAATCCCCTTGCTTCTCTTGGAACTAAGCTAAGCATTCAGTACTATACGGTCTGCCAAACTTCACTAACACATGGCAGTTGCTAGTATTTTTAAAGGCTTTGTTCACATTTGCTAATTACAAATAGTAGCTTTTTCCTTTTCAGATCAAGGATATCCCTTTGTTTATAAGCAAGCACACAGAATCGTGAAACACACTGGACTGAAATTTTTCAACAAGAGCTAAGAGAGTATTTCATGCGAGTGCTGTATAAACATTAAAGAGACATTCATATCCTTTCGAGGTTTGTGTTACAGACTTTTCTCAAAGAACAAATTTGCCACTTGCATTTTCTGCTCTGTTGCCAATATATTTGTGCTCGACTTCTAAAGCTGTATCTATATAAACTCTAAATTATTAGCTGTAATGCCCTGAAAAGTGTAAAAATAAATACATTAAATAAATTAATTAGTTAAAAACCAAGTTTGGAAATATTTCTGAAATGTGTTGGTGACTTTTGGCAGGCTACAATGGGTATAAAGAACTTTGGACACTACACTGATGGCTGATGTCTAAAATAACTGGTGGGGGTGCAAGTTGCAAAATGACCCTGTGTCTGCCATTTCCTGTCCTACTCTGCAATGTGATCCTTTTCCCCACCCTCATCCCAACTCAGGATTCTGGGGGCTAGTATCATCTCCTTCACCTGATCAGCTCAGAAAGATACCCAACTCCCTTGGGGTCACTGTCTCTCCATGCATACTCCCTCAGGTTCTTTTGCCTCCTGCTACTCCCCCTGTGCACCATGTTCCTGTCCTAGCTACAGAGTAGGGATGCGCAGGGGGGGGGGGGGGAGCTTTTTGTCTTTCCAGTTTTTGGTTTTTTTGTCTTTTGTCTTCCATAGAAATTTAGTGCCGATAACAAATGGAACACACTTTATACATTAAATGAAAAATAATACATAATTTATGGTCTATATCCTGTAAATAAGTGTTTTTAACCCTCACCAAATCCGCTAAAATAATTACATTTTTGGAAATGTGGAGTAACTTTATACCCCAAAACATTTTGTGGGGTAAAAATGTACGCCAATGAAATTTCATTCCATGTGACAGCAGAAGTCAGTATGGGTCCCAATACACATCCACACTCCTTCCCATGCAAAAAAACCCACATACACAATGGAGATAAGGCTGTGTCTTGAGGGGTACATTTGTACCCCAATATGCAAATTAGCAGCCACTGACAATTATTATAAGCATTTATATAGCACCAGCGATGTACCTGGCACTTTACAAAAAATAAGATAGACACGGTCCATGCCTGAGAGCTTACAATCTAAAGACGGGGGAGGGGAGACAGGGAAGGGGGAACAGAGGGAGAAACAAGGGAAGCGACATTCATGAGGATGCGAGAACTCAGGTACACGTTCTTAACAATTTGATTAATTTTGCAAAACTATTCACTTTTATCCCAGCTGGCTGCCTGTCCCACCCCACACACACACACTGGCATGGAGCCCAGATGGCTGCTACTCAAGCACTCATGCAGGGCCTTCATGAGAGCAGGAAAAATAGGGGGAAATACAATGCTTATTGTTGAAGCAGGCTCCATAGTACCGTCTTGTGAGACAAGCTCCACAGTGTTTGCTCTCTTCCCCCTTGTTGTGGTTTCTTTTTTCCCTGGAATAAAGTATTATCTGCGAACCTGAAACCAGGCAAACAGGTTATGCAAATTTGCATCACAATGGGAAAACCCATTCTATCTGGGGTATAAAGTTACCCCAGGGGTATTCATTTGTCCACAGAAAGCAAACGGTTAACGGTAAATGAATGGAAATTTGCACAAAGGTCCACAGGGGTGCCAGTGACAATGTCCTAGAAGGACAAAGTCCTAGGGCCACTAACATTTGAATTATTTTTTTAAAAGAAATGCACACCCAGTGTTGGAAAATATCCAGCATTTCCAGATGAGTTTAAATAAAGAGCTTTTGACTGGCAAATCAGCAGCTTACTATGAATGACAACTCTAAATTTGCACTCTGCGTACTGTGTTATAAAGTGTATGGTAACTGGTGGCCAGCTTTGTGCTACAAATTGGACAATGATGCTAGGATATGTCCTCCCACCCCTAAATAAGATTCCTAGAGCAGAGAGTTGCTATTATTCAAATTGGAAAAGGGTCAACCCTATTTTTCAGGTCTTTGGTGAAAGAAAGCAATGGGATTAAGTTATTCCCCAAAAACAGTTCTTCTAACTGGGATAGGCTTCCCTTATCCCCCAATAATAGTATTCCTGGAGCAGAGAGTTGCTATTACTCAAACTAGAAAACGATCCCTTTACCAATAAGATTACAGGAGCAGACTATTGCTATTATTTCAACTGGCTGAAGTCCAAAACTCCAAGCCCCCTTAAGGGGCCCCACTCCTCCTTCAGAGTTCAATAAGACAAATGATTCAATATTGCACATGTTTGCTCGCTCTCCTATCTGACTCAAAATTGCCCCTGCAGTTTTTAATAAACAGAAGGGAAGGGATGCTGCATCACTGACTCTACCCACTCCTGCCGATAGGAGATGTCACCGTGTCACCCCCTCCCACTGTGCACACGTCAAGCCAACAGGAGATATCCCTGTATCACCCACACACCCTGACTCCTCCCACCCTGCCTGATGCCTCCTGTGGATGCCCAAAGCAAGTGCAGGAACTGAGCAAGCTAAGTTAGCACAGAACACAGGTGTGTGCAAGTGGTGAGAAGACAGTGGGGCTAATGGTACCGCTGGCATGAAATTGGGACTCTGAAATGGGGGGGAGCTCTGAATTTCAGACCCTTCCCCCCATCTCCAGAAGGGCATTTTCTGGGGAATTCTATCTTTGGAAGACCCAAAATGCACACCCCTACTACATAGTCCCTTTGTTGCTGTCATAGCACAGTTGAACTCAGTAGCACAAAGATTGGCACCAGCAGCACAAGCTCCCCCCCCGTCCTCTCACACAGGCAGAGCAAAACAGAGAAACAAGGTGAAGGCATAAAACTCAAAGTATCACCCTCAATCCCACTGAGGAGTAAGGAGGAGCTTGTGGTCCTCTCAAGCTGTGAAAGAAATCTCAAGCTGTGCTTCATTCATATTGGCATCATAGAAATCATGTTTAAAAACAGCATAAATGTTTTTGATGTTACATGTCGTATGACTTCTAGGGCAGGCATGTGTTTGAATAAGAAATAAAACATCAAAAGAATTGTTAACATAGATTTTTAAACTCGGTAGACTATAAATCTTGTTATGAAAAGTAGATGCTGACTGTGACCATATCACAGTATGCTTAAAGCCACCATTCACTAGAAAATACAATTTTCTAATATTCAGAATAGCTATGGAACTTCCAAACTACTTCAAACGTCCAAACTTTGTTGATTCTCCCTCTTTAACATTTGTAAACTCTGCCTCTTCATTTCCATTAACTGTTTGTTATAAGTCACAGTATGCCATGCCATCACAGTCTAGAAAGTATGGTTGTTGTGTTGGTCCTAAATGTAAGAAACCGAGGCAAAGTAGTTCAGAGACTGCCTACTATTTGGACCAACTACTACTGGTGAGAGTATGTAAACATTTGGATCACACAAGCTCTCTCCCAAGTGGTTGTGTCCATATATATAAATCTGTCTTGTATTGCTCCATCTATAGAAATAGACTGAGCCCTCAGGCCGTTTTTAGAAGAGCACACGGTGCGCTTGCGCGTGGTTTAAAAAATCCCGCAAGGCGGGATTAGACGAGATGCTGCCGTGAGTCATGCGTACGGGAGGGGGGCGCACATTCTTTTCCGGCCGCGATTTGACCACCTCAATCGTCGACCCGGTCAAATCGTGGCCAGAAAAGAATGCACGTGCCCCTCCCGTGCACGTGACTTGCGGCAGCATCTCATCCAATCTCGTCTCACGGGATTTTGGAAACCACGCGCGAGCACACCGCGCACTCATCTAAAAACAGCCTCAGAGTGGACTCTTGGTAAAGGCACAACCCAGAAAAGGCTTCATTGAATCATAAAGTTGGAAGTGACCTCAGAGATCATCTAGTTCAACATGCTCCTCAATGCAGGAAATCCGAAGCTACAGCATCCCTGGCAGATGGCCGTCCAGTCCAGCCTCTGTTTGAAAACCCTTCAGAGAACCTTCCTAGGCAATTTGTTCCACTGTCAAACAGCTCTTACTGCTAGGAATTTCTTCTTAATGTTTAATGTCTTCTTAATGTCTGAAAACTGTTTTCTTGAAATTTAAGTCCATTATTTCTACTCCTGCCCTCAGGGGCAACAGAGAACAAGACTTTGCCATCTTCTGTGTGACAGTCCTTCAGATAGTTGAAGATGGCTATCATGTCTCCTCTTAGTCTTCTCTTCTCCAGGTTAAAGATACCCAGCTCCTTCAATCTTTCCTCGGGTTTCCAGACCCCTGACCATCTTTGCTGCCCTCCTCTAAACCTATTCCAGCTTGCCAATATCCTTCTTGGTGGCCAGAACTGGACACAGTACTCTAGATGAAGTCTGACCAGTGCCAAATACAGTGGAACTATTAATTCTCATGACATGGACACACTATGCTTCTGTTAATGCAGCCCAAAATTGCATTAGCCTTTTTAGCAGCTGCATCACAATGTTGTCTCATGTTCAGTTTGTGATCAACTACAACCCCTAGAATTCTTTCACATGTACTGCTGACAAGCCAGGTATCCCCCATCCACTTGTACGTTTGATTTTTCTTACCTAGATACAGATCTTTACATTTATCTCGGTTGAATTTCATTTTGTCAAGTTTTGGCCCATTTTTCCATCCTGTCAAAATCATTTTGAATTTTATTTATGTCTTCTAAGGTGTTACCTATTCCTCTCAGTTTCGTGTCATATGCAGATTTGATAAGCATCCCCTGTACTCCATTCAAGTCATTAATAAAGATGTTGAACAGCACTGGGCCCAGGACAGAGCCCTGCGGCAGCCTGCTCAATACCTCCCTCCAGAATGACGTGGAGCCATTGATGAGCACTTTGGGGGTATGCGTAAATCCATCTAATGGTAGTTTCATCTTTCCCACATTTTACCAGTTTGTCAACAAGGATATAATGGGGGAAATTTGTCAAATGCTTTGCAGAAATCAAGATTTATTACATCCACAGCATTCCCATGATTCACTGACCAGTAACTTGATCAAAAAAGGAAATAAGATTAGACTGCCATGACTTATTCTTGACAAATGCATGCTGTCTTCTAGTAGTCACAGCATTGTGTTCTAAATGCTTACAGATCGACTGCTTTATAATCTGAACCCAACTTCGCTGGATCCTAAATGCCCACCCATATGAATGCTTGTAAAGCAAAGAAAGGAATCTTGGCAGTTGAAACATGGCCCTTTGGCCCTTTTTTCACATAATGTGAGGTCCTAGGGTGGCAGACCTGGGATCAATTGGTAAGCTGACTTTTCACTGATGGTCAACTGGGTGCAGTTTTTGACCAATGGTTTGACAGCTGAGTTTGGTTATAGTCTCTCTGTATCTCGAGCATTAATGTAACATCCCTTTGTTTAGACTACAAGTAGGGGGCTTTGTTGGGCTCCAGGTCATTGTGAGGGGTAAACCGTAAAACACCCTGTGGCAAAGAAAGTGCTCCAGAATGTGTGGTAACTCACAACTGTCAAATCCTCAAATTATTATTTTCTGCTGCAACTGTTCCTGCTGCCTTCAAACATGTTGTGGTCACACCACTCCTCAAAAAAACTTCACTGTACTCTACTTGCCCTGCTAATAGTCGCCCCATCTTCCACCTCCCCTTTGCATCCAAACTGCTTGAGCATGCTGTTCATGTCCATTGCCTTGACTTTCTCGCAACTCAAGCCATTCCCGATCCACTTCAGTCTGGCTTCCGCCCTCTACATGGAGACACCCCTTGTCAAAGTCTCCAATGATCTTTTCATAGTCAAGGAAGAGGGCTATTACTCTATCCTCATCCACCCTGATCTATTCGCTGCTTTCGACACCGTTGACCACCATCTGCTCCTTGACACTCTGTATTCCCTTCAATTTCAGGACTCAGTCCTACCTTGGTTCTCTTCTTACTTCTCCCACCGCCCATTTAGTGCATCTTTGGGTGGATCCTCCTCCACTGCTATTCCATTATTAGTTGGTGTGCCCCAGGGCGCCCTCTTCTCTTCTCCCTCTACACTTGTTCCCTTGGTGCTCTGATCTCCTCCCATGACTTTCAGTACCATCCTATGCCGTTAATAATCAAATCTAACTCTCAGCTCCAGAATCCAGTCCCAAATCTCAGCCTGCCTCTCTGACATCACCACCTGGATGTCTCACTTTAAACTTAATATGGCCAAGACAGAAGTTCTTATCTTTCCTACTAAACCTATTTCTTGCCTCCTCCCTCTCCCGACCTCCGTGGAAAACACTGTCATCCTTCCTGTCCCCTCAGCCTGAAACCTTGGGGTCATCTTTGACTCCTCTCTCCCCTTCTCTACTCACATCCAAAACACTGCAAAAACTTCTCATTTCTTACTCTATATCATCACAAAAATCCATATCTTCTTTTTTAAACACACTACCCAAACCCCAATCCTCTCATCACCTCCCACTTAGACTATTGCGACCTGCTTCTCACAGGTCTACCACTGAGCCATTTATCTCCTCTGCTGTCTATTCAAAAGTCATCTACGAGACTCATCTTCCTTGCCTTCCATAACAACCATGGAACCCCTCTTCTCAAGTCACTACACTGGCTCTTAATCCGCTTCTGCATACAGTTCAGACTTCTTCTACTCACCTATACATGTCTTCACTCTGCAACTCCTCAATACTTCTCATTTTCCCCTACACTCCTCGTTGTGACCGCCATTCATTGGGCAAGATGCTCTTATCTGCATTCTTCTCCTCCATCACCAATCCCCAGCTCCATGCTTTCTAGCTTGCTACACCATATGCTTGGAACAAACTTCTTCAGTTGGTGCGTCAGTCCCTCTCCCTGCTAATATTCAAGTTCCACCTAAGGCCCACGTCCTCTTTGAGGTCATTTTTAAATCATGAACCTGGGTTCTATTCAGATCAGAGCCTTGTTGATTTTAACCATGTTTACTGAAATAAATGAATTCACTGGATACCTACATCCTGTAGTCCACGATTCATATGAAGCCTCTTATTTGTAATTGTCTGTGTCTATGTGTCTTGAATAGATGGCAAGCTCCATGGAGCAGGGACTGTCTTTAGGTTATGTGCATCTGAACAGCGCCGCATACAACTAGTAGCGCTATAGAAATGATAAACAGTAGTATTAGTAGTGGTAGTAGTAGTAGTGGTGGTGGTGGTAAGCCACCAAACACTCCCATCTCTAGAAGCATTAGCCACTGATGAAGGTTCCACCATGGTCTGTTCAGGATTCTTCTGTTGTAAGATGAGAGAAGAGGGAGACACAGGGGCCGATCCCAAGCCCCAGGGACTGGTGCACTCAGTCCTTGAAGCAGGCGCTCAAGTACACATGCACAAGTCACATGCACCTCCGCCACAGATCCTGCAGCACGCACGCCAACCATACAAAGCCATGTAGTTGGCAAGCATGGCGGCACACGCAGAAGTTTGGGATTGCACTCATAAGCTAGTGTCTGCCTTGGAGCAAATTAAAATTCCAGTCATAAATGAATGGCAGTACTTTTCCCAGCACTGGCAATTATTTCTGTGATGAGCATACACAGCTTACAACCAGTCAACTGAAAGACTTTTCATATTCATCAGAGATCGCTATTGTAAAAGTAAGAGCATTAGCTGCTTGGATCAATTTTTTTCTCTCTTTCCAGTCAATAAGTTTTATTTATGATTTTTATTTTTTGTAGAAAACAAGAAGTCTGAGATTATCTTGCTTCTGGCATCTGGTGCTAGGGCTATTGATTGTTCTTCCTGTTATTCCTCTGTATAGCATTTGTGCTAATATAGTCCCTGTCACAGTGTTGCAAGAATGTGGCATTGTTTTCAATTAGGGCAGGCATACAAGCAAGCTGTATTATTCAGGTGATCAATAGTTATGAAATTTTGAAAAGCCTTTCAGAATCGGCGATTGAACACCATCAACAAACATGGTAATAGAGAGTATGTTGGAGAGACTCTGACAATTTTTATTTTACTTAGCTGAAGGTTCTGACACAAAATGACAAAAGCAAAAATAAAACAAATAAAATAAAATAAATAAATTAATTAAATTAAACTGAAGCCCAATACCTCATGGGTGCAATCCTCACTCCATTGAAGTCAATGCTGAAACTCCAATTGACTTCAATGGAACAAGGAATGGGCTCCATTCACTATTCGCATTCCTCTTTCTCTAAATGGATTTCACCATTAACTATAATAATTTCTCTACAAGTCCCCCACATATTATTAATTTTATTTATGGAGACAAAGTAGTTCAGATATCGTCTTTTATTGAATCAACTTCTGTTGGTAGGGGTATGCAAATCTTTGAGCCACAGAGGGCTCTTCATCAGGATACAAGCAAGTCTGACTTGCTTATGCTGAAAGTGCTTATAAATTATAGGTAATAATTCTTTTTTTAATACACAAGTTGTTCTTTTGAACCTAGATACAGAATTCAGGCTTGCACATAAAAGTGACACTAACACCCAGAGCTCTCATTGTCTTGCTTGTAGCCTGATGAAGAGCCCAGTGTGGCTCGAAAGCTTGCATAATACTCTCACCAATAATTCTTAGTCCAATACAAGATATCATCTGAACTACTTTGCCTTAATCTGTTACTTTTGAGACCAACACAACAACGACATTCTCTCCCTGGACTAATTTTATTTAGTTGTGTAGTTTATCTGCCAGTGATCACCTGTGTGATGGGGGCTACTTCTCCAACCCAGGTCCAGCACTGGGAGACGTTTTATGGGAAATTAACTAGTCCCTGTCACAGATACGAATGCTCAACTCCCCTTTCCCAGGGTCTCATTCCTCTAAAGCACCCAGTTATCTGGGTCTGAGTAGGATCTGATGTCCAGCCACCCCTCTGAACCATCCTACTCTACCAGTGATGCTTTGTGTCACTCCCCATAGGACTAGGACACAGTCCATATAACGAGAACAAAAAATCCCTTCTCCGGGACCAAAAAAGGAAATCTCCCACCTGGGTGGACGGCTGTCCTGCCTCGGTTTGTCTTCATGTTCCTCCATGGGTTGGCTCAGGTCTAGGCTGTCTACCTTAATGGTTTACCAGGAACATCTTGCCTGCGCTCCTCACTCCAGCAAGTCCCCTCTAACTCTGGGCAGAGTGATCCAGAGCCTTCCAGCTTAATTAACTCCAGGTGCTGCATCTCATTATCCCCAGCACCTGGCTTCTGCTTTATCTCTAATAATTCCCTTATGATATATTGTGGCAGAGTGGTGACACAGTAAGGTGGATATCCCTTTAAGAGATACACAAGATGATGCCTGCCCTAAGAGGACTATCTAACATGGCCACTGACAGGAAGAAGAAGTGGATGGGTGTGGCCTGAAGGGTAAAAAAGAAGAACAGTCCAGAAAGCCGAGATCGGTCTGCTCCTAACCCTCAAGGAGTGAACATCTCTACCAAGGCTGCCTGGAAGGATGGTGACCAGAAGGTTCCTGCAGGAAGGAGACCCTATAGCCTGTGTGATAGTTGATAGATAGCCATGCCTGTGGACTGTTGTATACAGAGTTGTATTGTTGACTGGCTGGACATCTGGTTCCTGGCCTGGCTAATGGACGGTTTGGCCTCAACGTGGGAGTATTAGTCTACTTTGGGGCCCTGATCCTAAATACACTTACCAACAGTCAGTGGATCTCTGCAATTTCAGTTTTAGATAGAACTGAAATGACCCGAAAATAGTCATTTCGGTTCTATACGAAATTTCGGTTCTTGTTTCAGGTTTTTTTCAATTATTATTTTTTTTCTTTGAAGGGTTGGCCTTACCACAGGGCAACCTGGGGTAATTTCCCCAGGCCCTGTTGTTTTCTTCTTCCCCAAGAACTCCACAGTGGCTCTCATTTTCAACATGGCAGGGTATGGTGGCCTCAGTTCCTCCCAGTTAGGTGCCAAACATGACCGCCTATGGGGCCCTGCAGAGGGTGCCCTTAAGGGGACAGGGTCATGGGAAGGGGGGGGGCATCAGGGGCCCTGTATTTTGTCTTTGCCCTGACCCACACCAGTTGTAAGGCCGGCACTGCTTTTGGGGCATTCTAAAGTCTGGGTACTATAATTGTGTATCAGGTGCCTGGCTGGTGGGGGCTGAGCACATGCTCGGGATCTAACTGATTGCCATATCTGGGAATGGGAAGAACTTTTCCCTCTGGGCAGATTGGCAATCGATTGAGGGTTGGAGCATGGGTGTGATTCCTGTATGTTTTTTCAATCCTGAATCTTTTTCTTTTTTCCCCCCCTAAAACTGTTCCCTATTAATTCAGGCATTGGTGTGCTCTGGTCAGTTCCAGTCTCTACTTGTGGCTATTGGATGGATTTTTCTGTGCAGAAAATTAGGGTGTGATAGATTCTGCAGTGGCCTAGATGACCCTTAAGGTCATCCCTTCCTGCTCTTGGATTCTACAACGCTATGACTTATATTCCCATTTTACAGATGGGGAGCTGAGGTTGAGAGACAATGGCGTGCCCAAGGTCACCCAGAATTCATAACTAAGGCAAGATCTGAGCTCTGGTCTCAAGTCCAACATTATCCTATGTTTAAAAAATAAAAAAGTTTTAAACAAAATCTGCACTTCAATAGCATGCTACATGTGGGCACATTTCTCAGCAGCTTTCCTTTGCACAGCCTAAGCATGTTTGCTATATTGTCATTCACTTAGGATAGTGAAGTCTATTTCCCTGAAACTGTTAACAAGCACAGAGGAACAGTGTTGAACGATGACAAAGGACCATGGCCCTACAGTCCTTCTGTTTCTTCCCATCATAGTTTGGGGTAGTTTAACTCCCCAAGAGATCCAGGAAGAACAGAAAATGTTATTGTGCCCTAGCCCTTATGTAAAGTGTGCAAGTGTGGAGGTAACACTTGTTCCCTATAAAAGTGCACTTATTTATTTAATTAATTTTTATTCCCCCCCACCCCCAAAAGGATCAGGGCGGCTTGTGCTAGGGCCATTCATAATCTGACCTTTAAACATTTAGGATTTATAGATTGTATATTAAATATAGATTAAGCTTCTGTTTATCTGTCTGAAAAACTCACCAGTTCACCTTTAAAGTCAATCTAGGCACAATAGCCAATTAGGCTCTAAGCCAAGTTGTCTACGTGTGTCATGCATACACATACTGTGCGTTCACAATGTGTGCACTTGGTGTGCGCATTGCACACCATTGTGCACCTTTAGCACACCACGTGCACATGTGCTGTTCACAATGTGCACGCACGGATGCTGTGCACAGCACGCACATGACCTTGGACTGGGGCCTTAAATTTTACTTTCATAAGAGGGGCATCTATGAGACCTGCTCCCAGAGAGCCTTGCTGGTGCTAGGCTGTGTAGCTGAGGCATAGATGATCCACTAGCCATCCCATGGTGCAAACTGTGAAGCCTTGCTCCCTTGTACAGCAAGTAGGAGACAGTGTGGATTGTTGCTGGTATCTTGCACCCACATTTTTGTACCAGTGCCTTGATTTTTTTGTTGAAAATACCCTATTTTTCTAATGTACTTTTCTCCTCTTTTTTCTACAATTTTAATATTTCTGTTAATGTCTTGTTTTAATAAAGATTCTGTTAATCATGGTTCTCCACAGACCTCTGTGCTTCCACACTGTTAGCCTTTTCTTCATAATTTTCTTCTCTGCCCTCCCAATCCCTTTCTTTTTATTTTTCTTCTTCAAGGTCTCCGTTACTCACTAAGCATGAAAAAAGCTAGTTTATATTTATATTGCATTATAAAATATGAAAAGGACATGCAACTTGGGCAAGTAGCCATTACTATTACCTATGGTACTTTCTTAGCTTTCTTTACTTCAATTCTACAAGGTTAACACTGAATAGAAAACATTTGGTATTTAATACAGACACTTGTTCTTTCCTGTTACCCTTAAATTAGCTAATGCCCTGTTATTAATGTACCTTTATTTTATTTTTTTACCAGGAGGTAAAATGACAACCCTACTAGCCTATTCATTTTGTTAACATTATTCAAAATGTAAATTACTGAAACTCTCACTTCTTTTCATTTATCTTACAGTTTTTCAAAGGCTGCAGAGACCTTTTTAACACTTTTTTGTGATATATCAGTATCCCTCACAAATCACATGTTCCAGGGATTGGATTAGGTCCTCTAATATCCCCTGGACTTTGATCCCCTGGACTTTGCCTCCTCTCTCTCCCCCCTTCTTCCTACAGTCTTCTCTTCCTCCTCCCCTGACTCCGCTGTCTCTGCTCTCAACGCCTCTCTCTCCTCCACACTTGACTCCCATGCCCCTCTCTCTTCCCACCCTGCCTTCTCCCACAACCCCCGTCCTTGGCTCACCCCTAGTATCCGCCACCTCCGTTCTTGCACTCGTGCTGCTGAACGACTCTGGCGCAAATCCCATTCTCACGCTGACTTCCTTCACTTCAAATTCTGTCTCTCCACCCTTACTTCTGCTATCTCCCTTGCTAGACAACACTACTATGCCTCCCGCATTGAGTCCTGTTCTCGGGACCCTCGCCGCCTGTTCTCTACCTTTGACTCCCTCCTCAAGCCTCCCTGTCCTCCCCCTCCTTCTTCCCTTTCTGCTCAGGATCTTGCCTCCTTCTTCACCTCCAAGATAGACAAGATCCGCCTCGACATCGCTTCCCACTCCTCTCTTCCCACTCCCACCCCTCTCCCTCCTCCCCCTCCTTCTCTCATGTCCTCCTTCTCCCCTGCCTCCCTTAAGGAAATCTCCTCTCTGCTCTCCTCCTCCAACCCTTCCACTTGCCCCCTTGATCCCATTCCTTCCCGCCTCCTCACCTCCATTACTCCCACTGTCGCCCCTTCCTTCCTGCACATCATCAACCTCTCCCTCTCTACTGGCTCTTTCCCTTCTGCCTTCAAACATGCCACAGTCTCTCCTATTCTCAAAAAGTCCACTCTTGACCCCTCTGACCCTTCTAGCTATCGTCCTGTCTCACTCCTTCCTTTTGCTTCCAAGCTGCTTGAACGTGTTGTCTACTCCCGCTGCCTTGACTTCCTATCCTCCAACTCCTCCCTTGACCCCCTCCAATCTGGCTTCCGCCCCCTTCATTCTACTGAAACTGCTCTCGCTAAGATCACCAACGATCTTCTGGTGGCTAAATCTAAACGTCTCTATTCCATTCTTGTCCTCCTTGATCTCTCTGCTGCCTTCGATACTGTTGACCACTCACTCTTGCTGGATTCCCTTCACTCCCTTGGCTTTTGTGGCTCTGTCCATAACTGGTTCTCCTCCTACCTCTCTGACCGCTCCTTTAATGTGTCTCTCTCCAACTCCGCCTCCTCCTCCTTCCCCCTCTCAGTTGGTGTTCCTCAAGGCTCTGTTCTTGGCCCTCTCCTCTTCTCGATCTATACCTCATCCTTAGGCAAACTCATTGCCTCCCATGGCTTCCAATACCACCTCTATGCTGATGACACTCAACTCTATCTCTCTACTCCCTCTCTCTCTCCCTCTGTTCAAGCTCGTCTCATCAACTGTCTCTCTGACATCTCTACCTGGATGTCTCAACGTCAACTCAAACTCAACATGGCTAAAACTGAACTCCTTATCTTCCCCCCTCATCCTTCCTCTCCTTCCTCACTGTCAATAACTATTGATGGAGTCACCATCCTGCCTGTCCCCCAAGCCCGTAGCCTAGGCTTCATCTTTGACTCAGCCCTTTCTTTTAAACCCTACATTGACTCTGTTGCTAAATCCTGTCGCTTCTCCCTCCATAACATTGCTAAGATTCGCCCTTTTCTCTCTGTCTCGTCTGCCAAAACTCTTGTTCATGCTCTGGTCATCTCTCGCCTCGATTACTGTAACCTCCTTCTCACTGGCCTTCCCCGGTCTCACCTTTCTCCCCTCATCTCTGTCCAAAACTCTGCTGCCAGGGTCATCTACCTCGCCAGTCGCTTCGACCATGTGCAGCCCCTCCTCTCTTCGCTTCACTGGCTTCCCCTTCCTGAACGAATCCTGCACAAGCTCCTAGTCTTCACCTATAAAGCTCTTCACAACCTTGCTCCCCCCTACCTCTCTGCACTTATCGCCCTCCATACTCCAGCCCGTGCACTTCGCTCCTCCTCTGTCCCTTCTCTCACCCTTCCACGCCTTCCCTGCTCCCCTAAGCGCCTTCGTCCCTTCTCACTTGCTGCCCCCCATGCCTGGAACTCCCTCCCTGTCCACATCCGCCTTGCCCCCTCCCTTCATACCTTCAAATCTCTCCTTAAAACTCACCTCTTTCGCTCTGCTCTGTCTGACTCTTTATCCTGCTGAGCCACTATTCCTATACCTACGATCGGTTTACCCTTATCCTTGCAACATGGACCTGCCTGCTGTCATTCTCATCGTAACCAAGCCAAGTACGTGCACTTGAGACCTCGCATCTTCATGAATGTTAGACCCCTTGTCTCTCCCTCTGTTCCCCTTCCTAAGTCTCTCCCCCAGCTCCTGTCTCTCAGATTGTAAGCCCTAGGGGCAGGGACCGTGTCTATTTTATTACTTTGTAAAGTGCCAGGTACACTGCTGGCGCTATATAAATGTTTGTTAATAAAAAAAAATTTAAAAAAATAAATAATAATATTGGCAAACAATTTGAAGTGGTATTTCCTGTATTTCATTTTTGGGTTGCTTCCACACTAGTTCCCCTTGGCCCACTTATGGTGTGGTATGGATGTGTCTCCCCATCTCCTCCTATCCTGGTAGAAGAGACCCACCTGAATTCCACCCCATTCCCCCATGAGGGGGTGCTGCTCACCCTAAAGCAGCCAAAGCCAGGGCAAGGATTTTTGCCTCACCAGGCAAACCCCAGATGTTGAGCCCCAGCAACATACACACACAGATCAGGGACACAGCCCATTCCCTGGGGCACTGAGAGGTTGGTGTCCTTGCTCCTCCTACCTCCAGCTGCTCCAATGGCCAAATCACCAGCGGGGCAGTTAGATCAGCGACCGGGAGGCAGGGTTTGCTGTTCCTTTCAATTTGCTTCCCTAGGCAGCTGCCTGTACGGTTGCACTGGCTCTGGAACTGGCCACAATTCACAGTAGCAGCTTACCCTAAAATATTCTGGAATGTGGTATGGGTGAGTGTAGCAGGGGGTCTTCCCATGGCCTCTCTAGGGCACTAGGGTGTCATCTGAAGAATCAGCAACCCCCCTGACCATGCAGCAGGTACTTATCCTGCCTGGGTAAGTGCTATATTACAGAGCCACACCATAGTGGAGTCCCTGTTCTTGACCTGCAGGAGTTCAAGAGTGCAATAGTTCATAAGTAGGTCAGGCTAAAGTCCTTCTCACTAGGGATGGGCGAACACGGTTCGGAAGTTCGGACCAAACTCAGTCTGTTCGGTTGACCGAACTGAACTTCCAACCGAACTTGAATTCCAAACCGAACCGAACTGTATTTCCGAACTCCGTTCTGTTCGCCCATCCCTAGTGGCAACACACATCAAAAAAACTGGTTTTGAATGGCCGAACCTGGTTCAGAAGTTCGGAATTCAACCAAACTCGGTCTGTTTGGTCAACAAAACTGAACTTCCGAACTGAACTCGAATTTCAAACCGAACAGAGCCGAATCGAATTTCCGAACTCGAATTTCAAACTGAACCGAACCGAATTTCTGAACATCGTTCTGTTTGCCCATCCCTACTTCTCACTCCCAAAACACTGTGAGGATGGGGCAGGGTAAGAGGACAGAATCTCACCCACTCTGGTGTTGCTAGATGTAGAGAGCGCCTTTCTCTTCCACACAGTGGAACACAAACACCCACAAAACTATCGTGCCTACACACAATGAGGAATGGGTGTGACTGTGGGGAATGAAGGGTACGAGTACCCAGGAGCAGGGGCTAGGGAAGGAGATAAACACACGCATGATGTAGGGGCCCAGGAGGGGAGACACACGATCTCCAGTCCCCGACACAGTCACCCTACCTCCCTACCTTACAGAGCCACCCACACCAATCACACACACAATCACTCTCACTGTCTTCACAAACACACATGCGAATCCCCGCAACTCTACTCACAATATTCCACACGCGATCCACAGAAACTCAATCCACTCCAGGGCCAGTCTCTCAGGCACAAGCTCTGATTGGGACAGTACGGCAAGCCTGCCCTTAACTGCTGTGAAGAGACACTCTGAGCGCTGGAACAGAACCGGCGGAGCATTCCTGCGCCTAAGCACAGAGGCACACCCAATCAGCTCCTGTGGTCACGTCGCACCACCCGCGTCTGTTGCCGTGGCAATGGGAATGCAGGGTGGCGCCACAGCCGGTGGTCTTACCCACTTCCTCAGTGTTGTGCGCCCCCTACAGGGTTGTGCCGGGCAGAAAAGGGCTGACCGAGCCCTGACACCTACAGTCAATATAGCCCAAAGAGTTTAGGGTGTGGCCCAAGATGGCCAGATCCAACCTGGCTTGAGCTTTCTCCCAATAGCTCCTCCAGAGGGTAGCTGTCCATCTCACTGGCGATCTCCAGGCTTCAGGAGGGTGTTCCACTCAGTTGGAAAGAGTCCATACAGAGAGCTCCTTCTCCTACGACCACACAGATTGGAATGAACTTAGCCCTTATAAAGGGCTCGGGCACGCTCAGTCTGTCCTGTCCTGCTCACTGAGCATGTCCGGCCAGGAATGAGCAGAACCATTCGAGAACAGTCCCACCCACCCCGGCACTGTCCCACAGACGCGCCACCAACATCTCATGGTCAACGGTATCAAATGCAGTCAACAGATCTAATAGAATCAACAGAGTCGAGTGACCGTGATCTAATTCACGGTGAAGATTGTCGACCAAAGCCACAAGCGCAGTCTCAGTGCCATAGCCCAGACAAAAGCCAGACTCTGCGGGATCTAGAAAATTGAGTTGGTCCAGATGCTCCTGCAACTGCCGAGCCATTACCCATTCAATGACCTTCCCTAAAAAGGGAAGGTTAGAGACAGGCTGATAACTGGTGAGGGAATCAACATCTAGAGATGGTTTTTTGAGCAAGGGCAGCACCACCACCTCTTTAAGGCAGCTCGATATCCTGTCCTCCGAAAGAGAGGCACTGACTACCCCTGCCAGCAACGGCCCCAGCGTCTCCCGGCTGGCCTTAACCAGCCAGGATGGGCACAGGTCCAGTCCACAAGAGATAGCTCTGACCATCACAAGAACATCCTCCACATCAGTGGGCGGAACCCACTGAAACTGATCCCACTAAGTCAGGCAAGGCAGGGCTTCCATAACTGGTTCTCCTATTTTAATAAGTGCAGTGTTGAAGGCATGGTGAATGCGAGCCATTTTATAAGTGAAGTAATCAATAAACATGTCACAGCAGGCACTGGAAGGTTCCAGTTCCAGACGGAGGGAGGCCGGACTGACCAACACCCTCACCACCCGGAAAAGCTAAGCTGGACAAGACTTTGCTGATGCTATGAGGGCAGCAAAGAACTCCTTCTTTGCTGCCCGCACACCCACAGCATAGGCTCGCATACTGGCTCTATGTCACAATCTGTGAGCTTAAGCACAAGAATGGTGCCACTCTAACCGCCACCCTTCTTGCTTCAGCAACTGCAGATCCTCAGTATACCAAGGAAGCCTGTGGTGTCGATACCTAGGAGCCATCTGGTTGATGGCCTCAGTCAGAAAAATGTTCCAAATAGCAATGAGGTAATTGAGCGTCCGTTCGTCAAGATCAGAGGGCAATTCCCCCAGAGCATTATTGAGCCTCTCTAGTTCCATCAGTCTCCAAGGGCGAACCAACCGAACTGGTTCCACACCCCTCTGGGGGCAGACGTACACAGAAGATAGGCCTGTAGGAGGTAATGACTGTAGGAGTTTGCACCCTCAAGTAGGGCCCAAAGGTTTTTAAGAACTTATGTCATCAAATTAGGGCCCTGATCTGTTGTTATTACTTTTGGTAATCCTACCCTAGAAAACATGCTCATGACTTCCCTAGCCAGGACTTCAGCTTTTGTGCTACCTAAGGCCATGACATCCAGGTATCGTGTCACATAGTCGTTCATGACTAATATAAATTGATGGCCTCTGGCCCTTGGCTCTAATGGGCTGACTATATCAACTCGATTACCCGACTCCTTCAAACAGAACAGTCACAAGTGGCATGGATATTAGATGGGACCTGTAGAGTACCCTTTGCTTGTGTCTTTTGGCAGTTTGGACAGAATGCACAGTATTTCTCTTATTTCTTTGTGGATTTAAGGCCAGTAGAAGTGGGGTATGAATTTTTGCCGCCTGTTTTATTTATTTTATTTATTTATTTAAGACATTTGTACCCCACCCCTCCTGTACACAGCTCGGGGCGGCTTCCAACAATCAAACATCAAACAGCTCAGGCAACAAAGGATTGTTTGACTATTCCTAGGCTAAGTCATAATCACGTCCTAATGCTTCCCTCTCTGATGCCATGTTATCACCCATGATAAGTTCAGGGTATAAGGCAAACAAAATGGTCGTTAAACCAAAATGGTAGCAGCTTCCAAGATGGTCACCAGGTACACAAACTGGCATCAGTCTCTAAGATGGTCGCCACACTACAAACTTGTGGTTATATACAAAATAGCTGCTGCATCAACACAATGGCAGTTCTGTACAAAATGGCCACCAAAGCAGTGCTCCTTCCCTCATTCTCAACCCTGAGCTGTGTCAGGGGTTCTTCCCAGGTCCCCTGGAGGATGCTAGGGTGTTTTCTGAGGAATCAGTAAGCTCCCTGACCACACAACAACCCACCAACAGGTGCTGACACTGACTTGGTTAGTCCTATATTAAAGGGCTGCACTGTAATGGGTTCCCTGTTCCTGGTCTCCAGTCACCCCTACACCCAGGTCTACGCAACTAGTAGTGCAAGAGTTTATAAGTAGGTCTGGCTAAAGTCCCTCTCAGTCCCAAGACCCTTGGGGTCATTATGGTCCAAACAGTTCTGGGGCTCAAGCTGAGCAGATTCCATTTGGTTTGAGCTTTCTCCCGATAGCTCCTCTGGAGGGTAGCCCGTCTGTCTCATTGGCAACCTCCAGGCGGGTGTCCCATTCAGTTAGAGAGCACCCATACAGAGAGTTCCTTCTCCTACGGCTGCACAGGCTGGAATGGGCTCAGCCCTTATAAAGGGCTTGGGCATGCTCAGTCTGTCCTGCTCACTGAGCATGCCTGAAGACATCTAGAATGCCAACGGCATTAGTATGCAACTCCCATTATATTCTGGAACAGTTTGGAGGTTCATCTGAGCATGATCCTTGATTTTGCCTCGGGAAGGCTTAGTAAACCCCACTGGGCATGCTCCAAAGTCTCTCATTATAGCCATAGCTGCTCAGACAGCTTGGTTAAACAGGGTTCCCCTAGGCACAGAGGAGCCACCCCATTACAGTGAGTAAATGCCCTCACTTCTCCACCCCATCTTGCCCTTCTCCTTCCCCATTCTGGAGCAAGAGTTGACTTGGTCTTAGTTTAATTTATTTATTTTTTTAAAGTTCTTACCTTTTACATGACCACTCAAATTTCCAACAGCCTCATTTAAGGAACTCCAACAGCATTGGTATGCAATTTTCACCTTCTGAAATATCTCCTACGGAATCAAATACTAGCCATCTATCATCACCGAGCTATTTCTATTCATCCTTGTCTTTCTATTGTAGACTTCGGATCTCTAACTCTTTTCCCCACAAAATGACTCATCTATCATATTTTTATATTGTTATTTTTATTATAATAGGCTGGCCATGGAATTAGACCCAGGTTGCCAAGGTCCAAATCCAATGACAAGCATTCAATCCAAATCCCTTTTAAGCACTGATTCACTCAGGAATTTATGGGTAGATAGTCAAAGTAAAAAACAGAGCCTATATACCTAATATCTATTTTTATTTTAGTTGCATTTTTGCCTGTGGACTATTCCTTAGTGTCTAGTGGCCAATCATATGTTCAGTTGGTGAGAACAGTTAATTTTTTGAAATGTTTTTAAAAAAAAACTCTTTAGGAGGTGAACCGAAGTCAAAATAGATTGATGGTACAGAAGGTTAATGCAGTAAGATTTTAAATTTTACCTTAAGTCTTATCTGAAAATGAATAGAACTTTGATTAATTAACCGAACCACAAAATGTAGCTGGAAAAATATGACAGGATGAACTGTTTTGACTCAAGAAAGCTAGCATAACAAATACACCCCCAAACGGAGCTGAATAGTGGTACTGTGTAGAGAAGTCTCTAGACCAGTTGCTTGCATTACAGCATAACTTTATACACTGATTTTTCCTCTCATTTTCATTAACATTTCAATCTGATTTATCCACTGGAACTGCACATTCAGCTTCAGATAAGATATAGTAGAGCTGAAACAAAGGCTGCTTTTAAATGGTGCCGACGGTGTGTGTGGGCACACCGGTGCGTGTGCAGGTGTGGATAGGGCATGCTATGGCTGCACATGCATCCCCACTCACCCTCCACTCATACCCACACACGGAGCAACCTCCGTTTTCCCCGGTTGCTCTGTGCGTGGGGGTGAGTGGGGATGCGTGTTAGGCGGAAACGCGCACACACCCCCATTCCCCATGCTCCTGCACTGTGTCCTTCACACGGACCTCTCCCACTCATGAACACACAGATTTCTGCATATTCATGAGTGGGAGAGGCCCATGTAAAACGGGCCAAATATGTACAGTGAATATCATATCTGGCAATCTTGCCTGTTTATATATTCAGAATAAATACCCATTTCGGATATTTTGTTTTTGTTGTTTTGGTCATGTTTGTATTTCAATCATTTTGTATTTTGCTTCCATAATTTCAGCATGATTTAGTGCTATTGCATAGCAAACTGTTGCACAATCGTGCTAAATAGTGCCAAAACAAGTAACTGAAATCATAAGAAACCCTATATAAGATGAAGTTTCACAGGTTTTTTCCATTTATTTTTTTTTACATTAGAAACAGATTGTAGCCGGTAAGCTCACCCAACAATAAATAAAATAGACAACAGAGCAGAATTAACTAATTTTCTAAAAGAGAGGGGGGAAGTCAATGCTTTCAAAACTCACTTCAAATATTCAGTTGCTGAAAAAAGGTTAAATATTAGAGGTGTGCACCACGGGTCCAATTAGTATTTTGTTATTTCTTTATATTTAGTTATTTCTCTTCGTATTTTGTAATTTTGTTATACATAAATTTATTATCCTTATTAAATTTTGTTATTTTTTCCCCACTGATTTCTATGGGAAATTTATTTCCAGCTGTAACTTTTTCATTTTTTACCCACTTTGCTTGGAATTTGGACTGATTGTACCCATTAAACTAAGAGATCATATCTGTTAAATTTATGAAAGATTGGATAAAAGGTCTGATCCTGCATTGAATTTTTGTGATTTACACACACATTTGCAGCTACTACGTCCTTGTTTTCCATGCAATTTGGGTGAAATATTACTCATTATATCCATCCTGAAAGGGATCATCCCTGCCAACACTCAGGGAGATTTGATAAAGGGTCCTGATTTTATAAGCAATTTAATCATTTCATGGTCTGTGCACACATTTCCAGGTATAGCATCTTGTTTGCCATTCAAATTAGATGAACTTTGGATACTTAGTTCCCCATAGCAAATGGATCATCCCTGCCAAATTTCAGAAAGACTGGATAAAGGGTCCCAATTCTATAAGTAATATCAGTTTCATGATTTTAACAGAATTTGTAAATTTGCTAATTTCCTTAAATCACTTACAGGTGTTGCTTCTGTAGATGCAGAGACCTGCTTTTTGGAGCATTTGTAGAGAGAGTGAAGAAGACAGGAGTAGGTGGGCAGGCTTCAGTAATTGGCACCCCTAAATCTGTGGAGGCATACATGGGGGAGAGTAGGTGCAGAGTTCTAATTTTTTGAGCACTTGCAGTAAAGCGGAAGACTACAGCACACACAGTCTCACACACAGAGCACTGAGCCAGCCTGAGAGCCACACAAGATCTAGCCATTCTGGGGGCTGTGCAGCTTGACAGCAGCTTATATTTGCTCCCCAGTGCCCACCGCCAAGCCTCCCTGATTGCAGTGATTGGGTACTAGCAAGTTGGAATCCTGGGAAACATCTCCAGAGAATGAGCTTATACCAGATATTCTCTTAGGTTTGTCACAACGGTACAGGATGGGTTCATGATGCCAACTGGCCAGCAGAAATGTCAATCATGTAACCTCATTCTGTGCTGTGCCCACCTCAACCACCCTGCTTTTACTAGGAATTTAGAAGCATCTGCTTAGGAAAGAGCCAATAAGAAATTCTCTTATGTCCTCTGTCACAGTGATGTAGGGTATGTTTGGGATGCCAGTTGGCCAGCCTGGATGTGGCAATCCTGTCTCTTGCTTGATTGCTGGGATGCTTCCCCCTCCCCTTTGCTGCCTGAAGTCCCTCTTATGTCCTGAAATTTCAATTTGTGTTCCAAAATGTTCAGGACCTGCATTTGCACAACTTCTGTTAAAATCACAAACTTTCAATTGTTTATAAAGTTGGGGCCTTTATCCAATGTTTCTGAAATTCAGCAGGGATGATTCCTTGCATAAGAGGTACAATGAGTCTAAATTTAATCCATATTGGATGCACAACAACGTTTCTACAGCTGGAAATGTGTGTGCAAACCACAAAAGGTAAATTGCTTATAGAATTGGGACCTATTATCCAATTTTTCTGAAACTTAGCAAAGATGATCCCTTGTATGAACAGTACAATCATTCCAAAATGCATCCAAATTGGATGGACAGAAGTTACAGACAGAAATGCATTACAAACCATAATGTTTATAAAATCTGGACCCTACATACAATCCTTCTGAAATCTGGGTAAAGGGAATAATCTGTCCAAATTTTATTAAAATCTAATGCAAAAAAATTTACAGCCTAAAATGTGTGTCCCAAGGACAGAAAATAATGAAATAAGATATGAAATTTTGTTATTATTTTATCATTCTTTAATTTGTTATTGTAACTGTAAAAATAAAAAGTTGCTAAATTCTTTATTACAAAAATACAACATGCACACCCTAATAAATATGAACTTAATCTATAAATTACAGCTATTAAAGTTATATTTAAACACAAACACAACACAATGTGCCAACGTTTCATTTCAACACTTGATTAGAAGAATGAGGATATTTCTGATATTTCACAAATATGCATCAAAGCCCTGTTTAACCCAAACTGTAAACCCTTCCCTAGAAAAAAGTGGATAGCAGTGGGACAAAACATTAAATAGAAACATATCTGTAAACTGGCTGTTGGGACTAGTGCTATTCAATTTACTTTCATTTAAGCTGGCTAAATGGACAATGTATGCATGTACTGTGCTATAGACTCTTTTTTCAGCTTTAGAAAAATGTCAGTTTTATGTGACATTCCAGTCTCCTTTTTATCACAAATGAGTTTGTGAGTCTTTAGCAACAAGTAAAATTGTATATTTTATTGCAGTTTACGTGTTACACTTTATTGTTCCATTTTGTATTTACAATTTACTAAAATTCCATCTTTTCACTCTCCATCCACTATTCGATTTCTAATATATGGATTACACTCTTTAAATCAATTAAAAATAAAAATAACTAATACCATAGTTAAAAATATTTGGTCATGATCCACAAACTGCTTATACTGGAGTAACCACATTGAAGCTCATAGGATACTAAGGGACAACCACTTTGAGGTTTAGTGGGGCTGCTTTAGCACAAATGATCTGCAGATTGTGGCCTTAATTATCTAGAACTGCAAATCATGTTGCTAAAACTCAAGCTTTGGGGGGTATGTTTGTTTGGTTTTTGATTTGGGCATACCATGCTGAATAGAGAATGCTGCTTAAAGTAGCTGAGCTTGGGGAGGAAAGAGGAGAAGACAATCTAATAGGCTCAGCGATGAAATGGATAGGATGTGTATGATTCCTTTGTTAAGAAGCAAGCCTCCAGCTCTGTGTTCCTTGCATATTAAGCCTTAAAAAATAAAAACCAGTGCAAACTGTTGCAAACTAATTGCAACACTTTGCAGGAACAAATTATTAGAACATGTTTCTGTGGTAGGAATCCAAAAGAGAGCTAAAGACTCTCTCTCATACGTAAATACTTTGGGTGCAATCCTGCTGCTGGCTTGTGGCAGGCACAGTGGTGATCTGGGCAGCAGGTGTTCAGGAATGCATGTGCCCCGTGCGCGCAGCAAGCAGCACAAGGCAACAGCCCAACCCACATTGCTGTGGCCCCCGAGCTCACACACCCTGCAGCCTGAAGGATGAAACAGGCACGACTCCTGCTCCATCCCCTGGGCTGCGGGGTGTGTGGGCTCAGGGGGTCACATTGAATGAGGCGCGCCATTGCCCTGCATGGCTTGCTGTGCCGGCAGGGCATGGGCATGCCTAAGCACCTGCAGTCTTTCACTGCATCTCGCGTAAGTACAGTTTGCGAGGGCCACAAGATTGCACCCACTAAGCTCCCCATTCAGATAGTTAATAATGTACCAGGATTGCTCACAATGGTGAGACAGGTTCCTGGGCAACAGATTAAGGTAAGAGATTTCTAGTTAGTGTGACATACAGCTACGGCTTCAAGGTTCCAAACCACTACAGTAGCCATGAGGGCTAATAAGGAACTCAAACATCTAACTTAAAGGGGCAAGGGGCCCTTCTGACATCGTGGGAGGCCTAGCATGCTGCTGGAATAGCTTACACATCATAAGCCTTAACGGATGGATAAATTCAATTTTTGAACTGGTAACCATAAGGTAAAGGACTAAAAGATCATTCCAGAGAACACTGGCTATAAAATATTAAGAGTGGGAGAAAGAAAAGTGATTTTTTAATGGATGCCATTGAAAAAGGGTGACAATATCAGGCTTGAATGGAGAGACTTCCTCCATCTGGCACACTGATGGTGGTGGAAAAAAACTACCACCAACATAGCAGCTATTAAAAGGTAGACCACACTTCCTATTTCAGTGCATGTTCCAAGTAACAACCCATAAAGTTCTTGCATCTCCCACAATCTCACTAGCCACTCCAGTACACTCCACACAACAATGTGGGGCCATCCTGTTTCTACACTGAGCCTGCAGCCCATGGAAAATCCATTTCCCCACTATTTGTACCTGCGGCTTGCCTATCCAAATTAACCAAAACCCAGAGTCTGAAAAGACAGAATGTGTAGGAAAATCTGGACATATTATTCAGTACCTTGTACCCTCTCACACTCGTTTATCTAGTTCCTTCTCGCAGGAAACCTGCAACCAAAATAATCTCACATGTGAAAAACTAAATGAGACACTCATTCCCTCATGAACTCTACAACACTGTTGACCCATTCTTCTTCTGATCAACCAGTCTACAGCCATAGCCCACAGAACAACCTACCAGCCACAAAAGCTACCAGTGTGGTCTGCAAGATACCCATTTCTCACAACTGTTGTAAGAGAGTCCTGCAAGGTAACAGAGCCAGCTACACAAGTTTCAATTGGGTGGGGAGCAGGCAGCAGAAATGGATCTAGTGGGAAGCAGTAGGAGATGCCGGGGCAGCCTCAGCAGTCCAGCGTGGCAGTCCCATATTTTACTCTTGGAAGTGCCCATGGTCTTTTTGGAATCTGAGGCCACAGCATTTGTCCCAGAAATGCATTTTGGTGCACGCTGGCCCAGTCCAGAAGTCCAAAGTTTGGGGTGAGAATATGTGGGGCTATGAGCTGCAGTGGCCTAACCCAGCCCCAAAGTGCCTAAGCCAGTACTAGGGACTCATGTTAATTGCATTTCCCCCATTGGCAGCAATGGAGAAAATGCAGTGAATACAGGTCTCTGGCCAGGGTCAGCAGGCAGGTACTTCAGGGGCATACTGTGGGGTACATTATTTATTTACTATTGAAACATAAATAGGAAATATGAAGACTTAGGGGATGATTCTAACCCCTGCACGCCATGCAAAAACGCCACCCCCATACGTACCCCCACTATGGGGACTATGGCGGACGGGCAGGGAGGGAGAGGTTAGGATCAACCCCTATGTTGCTCTGTTGATTGTGTATTTACTATGCTTTCTGAAATATCATTTAACATGTATAATCAAACTGAAACATTTTGTCTGCACTAATTAAACTCCATTCCTTTTTTCTTCCTTGAAAATGCTTATTTTCATGATCTGATCTCGACAGCATTAAAAAAATCCATTATAAGTGATTTTTATTAAATGAGTAAGCTCTGAAAAAAATAGGCAGTGTCATAGCTAAACTTGTTATCAATGGTGCCAATAGAAAAAACATTTATCCTTCAGACATTTTTATATAAAAATCAAAACAAAAAGGTATAAATATTTCTGCCAGGATAGCGGATGATTAGATTATTTAATGCTACACTTTACACTTTGACTGCTGTATGATGATGGTAATCTAATCTTACACCTTCTACAATCCACTTATGGGACAGACACTAATTTTGTATTAATTCAGAACCAGGTAAGAAACTGACTAAAGGTCAGGATTACATGTATGGACAATGCTCTATGAATTTTGTTGTGAAGTATTGAATACAAGGAAGAATTACTCACTAGTAATTCAATTTCTTATAGTATTGCTAGTATAAGCCACAAGAGTTTCCATGCAGAGCCTTTCTTGTAGAGTGTCTCTCTCTCCCTGAGAAGGAGAGCCAGCTTTTTTATGAGGTTTTGATTAAGTTACTCATCTTATCTTGCTCTGATTATCTCAGGTTGAACAAAGGACCTAGTTTCTTTTTCCTCAGCTTCATAGAACTGGGGCCACTTGCACATCTGTGCAAATGGGTTACTAAAAGTTCGAGGGAGGGAACGCACATACAAATCAGGTGTGAATGCCCTGAGGCAGGTGACGGAAGCTTTTATGAAGCTTAAATACAAGGATGATTGACAGAGCTGGATTTCGCAACTCGGTCAATCTCCTTTGTAAACAAAACACGCATAAAAGCTTCAGTCACTCACCTCCAGTCATTCACACCTGATCAAAGTTGCACCTGATTTGTATGCAGGTCTCCTCTCCCAACCTTCTAACGACCTGTTCGTACAGGTGTGAAAGGGGCCTAAGGGATGGACTAAGAACATAAGAAGTGCCATACTGGGTCAGACCAATGGTCCATCTAGCCCAGCATCCTGTCTCCGACAGTGGCCAATCACGGTGGCTTGGGAGAAGCACCCAACAGGTCACAATGGGGGATCCATT
>QEPC01008788.1:711039-733643 GCA_003113815.1 Sphenodon punctatus
GTCTGACTCAGGCCTCACGGTGCCAAGCAGATGGCAGAATAGCACAAATAACACTTTACAATGAATCAATTAGGCTCTGTTGTGTGCAAATGCCACAACACACCCAATCCTAGACAACATACCCAACCCTGCAAAACAGTCTGTAACTGGTATGGAGAAAAAAATCCCACCAAAAAAAGCCAATAAGCACAGGCCCCAGCAGCAGTCACAAAATTAAGAAACCAGACATTCACACCCCTCCCCCTCTAGGGGCACCCTCTTCCTTGGCATGGTATTGTGGCAATGGTAACTTGACCAGACCAAGCAAACTTGGAAAGTGGACTCAGACAGAGAGATCCCCCCTCATGGTGCCAAGTGCCAACCAAGCAGCAGGCAGCAATGTGGCATGCAATTATTATTATTATTATTATTATTTAAAGCTGCATGGCATGGTTAAGGGTAACATAACCTCCATCTCCCAGCATTGGCTCTATGGATAGGACACACTATACCATGCCATGCCATGCCAGGCCAGGCATGCCTCTCCCCTTGCCCAGCCGATTACTTACAGATCTAGCAGGACTGTAGCATGCTGTAGAATTCACCAAGGAGAATGGACCAAATGGCTGCAATGCAGACACTTTTATTTTGCCCTGCCAGCCAATTCAAAAGCTGACCATCTGACTTGGCTAGCCAATCAAAACATGCCATCTGGCTTACCATCACTCAACTGTCCCCTTCCATACCCTCGTCCAACCAAATACGGCATTAAGTTTCATTTCCAGAAGGAGCTCAACTGTCCACAGCCCCCCACATGCACAGCGGTTTCCGAAGTTTCCCAAATAATGGCCATGGTCCTCAGAACTTCAGAATTCGGCCTTTCTGAACCCTTAGTTGCTGCCCTAGGAAGACTGTCTCTTGTGCCTCTCCTTACTAGTACAGATTCACTCAGGAGGAGGAGCTTCTGCATCCCCTGCCTCTCTGGATCAGAAAGTTGCTGCCTTGTAAACAAGGCTTCGAGATGGTTCTGTACATCTCGAAGAACCTTCTTTACAAGGTAGCAACCTTCCCGGTTCGACTCCCAGAGACCCAGAAATGCAGCACTGCCGACCAGCGCTGCCGCTTGCAAGTTAATTGCTGTGTAAGTACTGGGGGGCAAAGCCCCCACTGCCATTAAAGCACACCATGCCTGTTACTACCCCAGGAGTTAGGAGTGATGGGATTACAGTTTGGTTTCCTACTTACTTCCATGGGAAAATTTTCCATTGACTTCAATGGGTAAAATAAAAAACCTCAAAAACTAAATCTGTAAAAAGATCTGGATTTTAAAAAGAACTGAATGGGGGAGGAAGGGGAGTAACTGAAATTCCATCCAAAGTCCCACCCCTAGTAAAAAGGTAATTTTTCCTAAGACCTAATATAAAAAAAAATTAACAATGGAGGTTTTGAAAGATCAATGATTTTTTAGTTCAACACCGAGCACTACAAAGATATTCATGCTTGCAAAACCACAATTAAAATTGCATAGAATGTAGATTTTCCTAAATCAACTTGTATAAACACACTAAAAATAAGAAAACCAAACAAAATGATTAAATTAAATATAGTCAAAACAAAACAATTAAAACCTTCTTCAGGAAGTGTAAAGTCTTGAAGTACAAAAAGATTTCTTTTCTGTCTGTGAAACTGGAAAATAAAGACAAGCTGATAGATATATTCAAATATCAATTCTGCTTTGCAGGCTGCATGACACAGGCAAATGAAACTAAGTCTTCCACAACGTTACCTTGTATGTCAACTTGTTCTTGGTAAAATTTGGCACAATTATAACCTTTTGAGTAATCTGCCTCACTTGGCAGTCTATCAGGACATGATCCAGTGCCAAAGGTTTCTTCCCAATCCCCTTAAGGTCAAAGATGTGTTCAGTGCCATCTGTTTCATTCTGTAGAATAAGTTTACCCTGTGTGACAAGCAAGAAGTGAAGAAGTTTTAGCACCATGGGAGTCTTTCCTGACTGCCAAATACACTCCCTTTCCCTATTAATGTTGACTCCAGCTATTGAAATGAGCTTTCAAGGAAGTGATGCCTATTGACTTTCCTAGTTCATATGTGAATGCTTCTGTTGAATTAATGAAGACAAATTTAAGAGAACAAAGCTTTTCTTGTTAATTTTTATAAATTGCAGAGTTAGCAGTATAGTGCCCTCATACATATTCATTATTATGCTTGTTTACTTCTACATAGCAAAAAAATATGCCTTTCAGGAAAATATTGTCTGAACTATCACTGTTTCTAATTAACATAAATCATTTTCCTTTATCCAGTACCAAACCATTTGAGCTGGTTTTAATTTCTGATATTTTTTCTCTATAAAAATAAGGGTCACCCCTAACATTCCCCTTTAAATGTTATTATTGTGCAACTCATTTTACGCAATGAAACTACAAAAAGATGTGCCAATGTAACTTTTATTAATAGGTTTTATTTTAATAGAGTACTTTCGCCTAGTATCATTAATCAATTCATTGGCTAGTAATTAGTAGACTCTTTCAAAACCTAAAAAAATATTACTTCCTTTTTCAGTGATAACTTCAGAAACATATTTATTGCTGGAACTAGAACACGAGATGTTAAAAGCCTACAGTAACATGGGGGGAAATGACCTGTTTGTAACTTATTTTTCCACTATTTAAATTCTGAATACATATAAATCCACATTGTGGGAGGAAGAAACTTTACCTCTTGCTAAATTGGATGTCAGCAAAATTTGGTCCCAGTGAGAGTGATTTTGTCAGAGTGTTTTAAAAAACTAAAAATAAATTCCTGAGAACTATCAACTGATTTAATGACATAGTGAGTTTTGGATGAACAATGTGCACTACAATTTTAGGAGTAATGTTAGGTTAGACAGAAGAAAATGCACATCAGCATAATAACTGACTGTTGAATTCCAGTCTAAGTCAGTCTCTCTGCCAAGTGCTAGCTATATTTTTGCCCCTTGGTCTGCTAAGGGCAGACAGAAAAGATACAGAATAATACAGAAAAGACACATCTGCTTGGTAAGTAATGGGAGTTTTTCCATTAATTTCCATGGAACTAGACTTTCACTATGAGAGAAAAATAGAAAAGTAGAGATGAGGGAATGCACAAAAGGATAGGAGACCGACCATGGCCCAGATCTATGATTTGGGCCCTCCTCTTCCTGAGTGTAGCCCCAACTTCTATGTAGCCCTCAGAGCTTGTACTAATTTTCAAAGCGACCCCTGGGAGGGAAAGGCTGGCTAACTCTTCTTTAAAACAATGTCAATCCTAGAGGAAAGAAGGCTAGATCAGTCTAGGCTGGAGAGTCCTCTCCCATTCACTCATTTCTGTCTTCCCTGTGTATTACTAGGGTGGAATCTTAGGGCTTGTTCTCATGAGCAAGGAAAAACTCCAGAGGAGTAACTCTAGAATATGTACCTCCCTCCACTTCGTCTCTCACAAGAAGGGAGTAGCAAGGATCAAATAGCTCTTGCCTTCCGCTGATCTCCCTGCTTGGGAACTTGCAATGAATTGCCAAGATGGGGAGCTCAGTCAGCAATCAGTCTGTGCAACAGAGAGATGCTGTACCTCTAGGGAAGAAAAATACAATAGCAGGAAGAACTGGTGGCTTCTGGGAAACGGAAGTGGAAGTAACTGCCACACTCCTGTACAGAACACAAGAAATGTCATACCGTATCAGACCAATGGCCAATCTAGCCCAGCATACACTTTCCAATAGTGACCACTTTCAGTTGATTCAGAAAGATGCAAAACAGGTCATTCCTCTTGCTTGCTCCCAGTTCTGACAGTTAAGAGTTCTTGTCCCCTGACCACCTTCCCTTAAGTAGAAATTTTGTTTCCCACTTTAACCCAACTTCATTGCACAACTAAGTACCTCTCCTGTAACTTCATTTTAACCCACCTGTCTGTGGGAATAAAAAGAAACTAGGTAGGCAATACTTAGCTCAAAAAAATTGCTTGTTATGAACAAGCCTTTAGAGTACCAATGTTTTCTAGCAAGTGAACTATCTTGTGAAACACTGCTTTCGGTGTAAAATACCAAAGCACTAGTCTTCCATGCTAGCTCAGTCATTCATGGGTATCTGAATAGCACTCAAAATTGTATTCTTGCAGTGGGTCTGTGGCGTAGCATGGCAAGGTTTGAATCCTACTGTAAGGGAGAGAACCTAGCCATTAATTACTCCAAGACTAAGATCATGGTTATAGGCAAACCGCAGCGTCAGTATCGTTGGCAAATGGACGGTCATCTCTTGGAGCAGGTAAAGTCTTTCAAATATCCGGGGGTAGTTTTTTCCAACTCAGGTACTTGAGCAGCCCACTTTGCAGTAATTAAAGAGCAGGCCAGGAAACTGGTGCGCACAATTATTTGTTTTTTTCATACCCAGGGGGGGAGATTGGTGAGCCCTGCTTTGGCCCTTTTTAGGGCTAAAGTTCTCCCTCAGCTACTATATGTGGTGGCAGTTTGGGGGTTTTCAGTTTTGGAGAGACCTGAACCCCCACAGAATCTATTTTTGCAATCAATTTTGGGTGTTCCAAAATCATTCCCCCAAGTGTTACTTAGGGCAGAACTGGGTATGGTCAGGACGTTAGCCCTGACTGGGATTTTGAAATTTTGGTTAAAGGTGGAATTGTTTCCTCCTGCCCCTGATTCTTTACTGGTCCACCACTATCAAAATCAAACAAATGATAGGTGGCATAGTAGGGCGGATTTGGAAATCGCTAAATTGGGCTTATCTAGAGACATCCTGTTTACTCTGGGTAAGAAGGGGGCGGCCCGTTTGATTACACAGAGGGTCAAAGACGAGAGCTTGCAATTAGAATCTACTGCTCAGACCTCTCTTCGTGGTGTCCCAGAATACTCCATTAAAAAAGCCCCCGCAACATATCTAATGAACTGGGAGTCTTGGCCCCTGAGAAGGGCCTTTGCGTTAATGAGGTTTGGTGCCTTTCCATCTGCAATGGTATCGGGAAAATATAAGAATATCCCCTACCAGGCGAGACTGTGTGTTTACTGCAAGGGAGGCACCCCAGAGACAGTTGACCATATTATTTTGTATTGCCCAGCTTATACAGACCTTAGGAAGAAATATATTGTCCCCCTTAGCGCTAGCCATATCCCAGGGTTGTATGAGAAGTTCAATATGTACTTTTGGAGAAAAATGGTCCACAGAGCTGTAGCAACCTTTTGTCTATGGGTTTTGCTGTTTAAACTGGACAAGTGAAGGGCTTAAATTGAACAAAATTTATGGGTATATTTTATTTCTATTTTATATCCGCTGTATTGCTTGCCGGTCTTGATAGATTTTAAATAGCCTGTTTTCTGTTTTGTTATAGCCCAGGTGACTGACAATAAACTATTTACTACTACTACTACTGTATTCTTGTATGCTGTTGAACAGACTCCATTATTTTATATGTTGGGTATAGATACTGCATACTATTTTTTGGGGCGGGGACACATTGTGTGGATACCAATATCTCATTCTGGTGCAATTCCACTGGTTGTTTCATTTGACTTATATTTTCATTTGGGAAACTTAACTTTTCAAGTTTTCTTTGTTTGCTTGCTTGTTTTTGTAAATGCTGGGGTTGTGAACCACATTATATTCATATTAAGCAAGAGCACGAGAGATGTTGCATGGTTTGTGATGCAAGACAGAAATATTCTTTATTTCTGCTTTCTGCATAGCTTCACACCTTAAATTATAGATAATGAATTAATAATGCACCCATTTTCCATAGAATCACTCTGGTATAAAAGTGCAATGAAAAAAACTTCACATTACTATGAAAAACTCAAAGTTGGCCTTTTCTGATATTAATGATGAATTAACTTTTGGAAATGCATGTATTTTCCATGCCTTAAAAAAAGAGAAAGAAACAGCGTGAGGTTGGAGCACTGAATACATATTTGTAACTATGTTTTCAATTTCTTCAAATATTCAGATTTTATTTCTCTATTATATTTTACTAATGCACTTCACTTTATAATATTTGTATTACTGATAACACCATTTCTAGATAAGGCTATAACCTAAAAACAGGTTTAAAATTGAAAAAAGACCAAAGGTGTATTTTTAACCTAAACATAGCTGGGCGTATGGTATGATTCCCCCCCGGTTTTTTTTAGGATAGTTAAGCCAACGTGCCATTCTGGTTCAGTTTCTCTCCACAGCTTGCTACTGGGAAAGACTGGAAATGTGGGTCTGGCTCATATTTTTAATTTGGTGGTCCTACTGTTAAAGACTCTCTTTTTAAAATGAATTTTTTTCATAGGATTTAGTAGAGGGGTTGTACATCTGAACACCTGCTGTAGCTTGAGTTGGAAAAAAATGAATTTCAAATGAGTGTGACAGTTATAGGCAAAAAGCAATGTGAGACTGACAGATTAGGTTTACAGCCCCAGCTCAGCCCTATGGTGGCAGCACTGAGGTCTCCACGGTGCACCGTACAGCTCTGCAGATTCCCACTGGCAGCATGCCAGGTTATGCAAGTTGTATAGAGTCAGTGTCCGGCCCTCCAGCTCAGGTTGTAGAGACTCATTTTTAGATCTGCAAGTTCCCATTTCAATCGTTTTCCCATTGGGCGATATAGCAGCTGACATACAAGTGTAGTTTTCAAAGCTGAAAGTCATTTACATCTCACCTTAGTCACACACTCAGCAATAGGCTTGAACATAAGAGGATATGGTGTTGTTTCCCCTGGACCTACATAGATGAGAGGAGGGCCATAAAAACAATGCCCCTTCAGAGTGGCTTTAAGTTTCCAATCCTGATGAGTCATATTACTCTGAAAAAGAAAAAAATAATGCAAAAACCATAAATCAATTAACTGATTTAATTTGTCAATTAAAGGGTTGATCCCATTTTTAAAAAAAACTATTATAAGAAAACATAATTTAATTTTTTTTTTAAATCAAGAATTTAACATTTAACCATTTAAAAATAAATTAGCAGCCAGAAAATCGATTAATTGTATAGTGTAAAGAGCTGTATTGAGGTTCTGCAGTATTCTGCTATTTAATTGGTTAAAAGCAATACAGTTAATAATCTAAAATTTTTAATTGGTTGGCAGCCCTAAAGTAGAGCTGAAGTGAGTACCTGCAAAAACAGGTATACCCACCAAATTCATGGTAACAGATTCGAATAGAAATATTCAGGTACTTTTCAGTACCCAAAATGGTATTTGATCAGGTACCCAAAATATAAAAACAAAATACTAGGGCTGTGCCAACTAATACTTCCGAGTACTTGGGCCGAATACCAAAGTTCTGAATAGTCGGCCTGATTATTCAGGCACCCTTCGGCACTGCTTCCGAAGTTTTGGAATTTGGATTCAGAATTCCAGACCTTGGAAAACTTTGGAAAGTTGTTCCAAAGTTCTTGAACCCACAGCCAAAGCACTATCCAGAAAAGCCGGCTACCAAGTGTGGGACAATCGCTCCAGAAGACAACCCTAAAAAAGTGCAACTGCGTGCAGAAATTAAAAAAAAAACAAAAAACAACCGTAGCGTATCCCCAGCATGGCCCGCCATCAGCAGTGAGTGCACCCACTTCATCATTATGCCAAGCAAACAGTGCACAAAAAGTGCAGGCTAGCAAGGGACATTTGCTCAAGAAGAATACAACAACCCCTGCAAAACAGTCTGCAATTGCATGGAGAAATAAATCCCACCAAAAAAAGCCAGCAAACACAGACACCAGAAGCAGTCACAAAATCAAGAAACTAGACATTCACACCCCTCTTCTCCCCAGGACAACCTCTTCCTTGGCATGGCATTGTGGAAATGGTAACTTGAACCGTCCAAGCAAACTTGGCAAGTGAATGCAGGCAGAGAGCTACCAGTCTGACTCTGGCCTCATGGTGCCAAGCAGCTAGCAGAACCACACAAATTACACTTTATAATTAATCAATTAGGCTCTGTTGTGTGCCATGCCACAGCCTAGACAACACACACAATCCTGCAAAACAGTCTGCAGCTGGTATGGAGAAATAAATCCTCCACACACACACAAAAAAAGCCAGCAACAACAGGAGCAGAAGCAGTCACAAAATTAAGAAACCAGAAATTCACACCCCTCCCCCTCCAGAGGCACCCTCTTCCTTGATGTGGCATTGTGGTAATGGTAACTTGAACAGACTAAGCAAATTTGGGAAGGGGAGCCAGGCATAGAGATCTCTCCTTTTGGTGTCAAGTGCCAACCAAGCAGCAGGCAGCAATGTGGCAGCCATTAAAAAAAAAACCCCAACTGCATGGCATGGTAGAGGGTAATGTAACCCCCATACACCAGCATTGGCCCTATGGACAGGACAGACCAATCCACACCATTCCAGAACAGGCACCCCTCTCTCCCCACAGTCAATTATGTACAGATCCAGCAGCACTATAACATGCAGAGCAGCCAAATTCACCAAAGAGAATGAACAAAATGGGTGCAGTGCAGACACTTTTATTTTGCCCTGCCAGCCAATTCAAAAGCTGACCATCTGACTTGGCCAGCCAATCAAAACTCGCCATCTGGTTTACCATCACTCAGTTCTCCCCTCCCATACCCTCCTCCTACCAAATATGGCACAAAGTTTCATTTCCAGAACAAGCTCAACTGTCCACCAGCCCCCCACGTGTGCAGCAGTTTTCAAAGTTTTTGAAGTTTTCCGAATAGCGGCCTTGGTCCTTGGAATTCGGCAGTTCGAAACATAAAACCTTAATATTCAGCGAATTCTGAAGTTTTCCGAAGACTTCATTCCAGCCCTACAAAATACCAAAAGGAAAGTCTGAAATATCAAAATGACGCCCTTGATGTGAATTCTTGCTCGAGTTCGGGGGAAGTGTGGGGACACCCAGTGACTTTTGACTCTGGAATCAGGCAGCAGGAGGTACCTCCTCTTATTCCTCGTTTCTTGATTATGCATTCAACTACAGATAAACTCTGGGGACGCGTATCCCCTTTTTTTGTTCAGAAGGGTCTGAAGGGTGTTGCTGGTCTTCCAAAAACTGTTAAGAGGCTCATATTGGGGGAATCTGATTATGGAAACTGGCTCTAATGAGCAGAGCACAGCTCTGTTTTACCACACTGTTATTGGGGGTGTCCCCATGTCTGTCCAGCCCCATAACTCCCTGAATTTTTGCAGGGGAGTCATTGCAGAGGTGAACTTCCATGATGTCCCCAAGGCTGAAATTGCTGAGTGATTTGCTTCCCAGGCTGTTACTGCCATCTGAAGGATCTCTATTCACAAGAATGTTGTTCTTGTTCCAACTAACCCCCTTGTCCTGAAGTTTTGTGTGTCCTTGCTGCCAGCCTTCATCACTGTCGGATACTTGCATTGGTCCGTGCGACCATACATCCCAAATCCTTTGTGCTGTGTTTAGTGTCAGAAGTTTGGGCATGCCCAGGCTTCTTGCCATAGTTCCCTTACATGTGCCCACTGTGGAGTGACAAGTTATGAGGGCACAAGTTGTCAGGCCACTTCACACTGTACCGTCTGTGCAAGTGCCCACCTGAGTTACTCTCGCTCTTGTCCCACATGGAGAGTCAAGGAGGAGGTCCAGCGGATTAAGCTGAACAGAATTTGTCATATCCTGAAGCTCACAGACTGGTTGCTTCCCTGGCAGCACCCTCTTTTGCATCAGTGGTAAGCTCTTGTCTTTCCAAGAAAGTCGCGGTGCAAACTGTGATATTAGTTCCCCCTGACCGAGTCATTTTCGCCACAGGTGAAGGCTTTCTTTCATGAATGTGGGCTACCATCAGGGACCTTTGATCCATGGGTCCTTCACTGAGCATCTCCAGTCTGTTCCAACCTCCAAGTACTCTTGTCATGCTCAGACCCTACCAGTCCAGGAAGGAAAGTTTTTGGCATAATTCCTTGGATCCTTGTCTGGCGGTTAAGCATATGGAGATGGATTGGTCAGACCCTCCTGCTTTGCAACAGTCTGGCTCTGCCTCCAAGACTCCCTCTAAGCCTCCTTGATTGGTTGCCTTTGTCCAGTGTACTTGTGCACCTTTCCGCTCCCAGCTTGTGGCTGTCAGACTTCCAGACTTCTATCTCCGCCTTGCAACTGGCCAATTTTATTCAATGGAACTGTCAAGGTTTCCATTTCCAGCTTGTGGATTTCAAGTCTCTCACCGACAGTTACCACCCACAGATTCTGTGTTCGCAGGAGACGTTCCTCTCTGTTGCACAGGCCTGATCCATCAGGAACCTCTCCATGGTGTGCAAAGACACCTCTAGCTCCGGTCGTACCTCAGGTGGGGTGTCTGTCCTCTTCAAAGATGGCACACCATTTGCCCCCATTCCTCTGATGACTAGGGATGTGCGTAATAACTCACTTCCTTTTTCATTATCCATTTCATTTCATTATTACAATGTCTTTCATGTTATATTTAATTAGTCTTTGTTCCGTTTTCATTTTTACTTTCGTTTTTTATTTCCATAGGTTTCAATGGAAAACATATTTCTGGCTGGAACATGTTTATTTTTCATCTGATTTTGATGACACCTGGCAGGAATGTACCCCCAATAGAGGACATTATGTGTGCCAATCTCCAGAATGAATGGTTAAATGGATCCAATTTTATAAGCAGTTGAAATGTATTATTTTACAAAATTCCATGTACACATTCCTGACTAACATCTTTGTCTCCCATCCTATTTAGATGAAACTTGGCAAGAATATACCCCTCCACAAGGTTATTATCACCACCATATGTCAGAAGAATTAGAAAAAGGGTACTGATGTTATAAGCTATTTACTTTTAAATGCCTTCTTGGTTGTTACGTCATTGTAGTCCAGCCAGTTTACATGAAATTTGAAAGGATTGTACCTCAGACCATTAACATCATCTCTACCAAATATCAGAAAAATATGAGCATCTCTACAAAATATCAGAAGTAGCTGATAAAGGGTCCCAAATCTATAAGCCTGCACAGCATCTGGACAGTATGAGCCTATGCCAGGGATTCTCTTATGTTTGTTGTGTTACAAGATACGTTTGTGATGCCAATTGGCCAGTAGAAATGTCATCCATATATTATTTTGTGCTGTGACCACCACAAACCCTCTCCCTAACTTGTTACTGGGAAACGGGAAGCATCTGCGTAGAAAAGTGCCAATAAGGGATTCTCTTATGTCCTCTGTCACAGTGCTGCAGGATGCAATTGTGATGAACCATGCTGACTACCAGGATGCTTCCCCCTGCCCTGCTGCCTGAAAACCCAGTTATGTCCCTTCTATGCCTGCCTGAAAGCCACCCACGATTGGTCCTGGAAAGCTGGAAGCATGCAGTAAGAGAGGCAATCGCATCTCTGTCCCAGCCGGGTGTCTTTTAAATGTCAAGCCAATTGGCCAGAGGATGTATCAGTAATCTCTGCTGTTTAGCACAGGCTTCAGTATGGGTAGGCACCTCAGATGCGTAGGGGTGTCCATCAAGTTGTAGAGAACACCCCAGGAGGGGACAGGCGAATGTTGGGCAGGAACCCAGGTGCATGAGGATTGGATTTATGTAGCTAGCTGTACTCTTGCTAAATCACTTTAACATAAGAACCCTTTATCCAATGCTTCTGGAATTTGGCAGAGATGGTAAGCTTGGGGAGAGGTATAACTTTTACAAGTTTAATCCAAATCAAGTGAGAGACAAAGATGTTACAGCCAGGAACCTGTATGCAGATTTTTGTAAAGTTCCCAAGAAGCTTACAAAATTTCAACCGCTTATAAAATTGAATGCCTTTATCCAATATTTCTGAAATATGGTACACGTAATGCCCTCCATTTGGAGTACAATCCTGCCAAGCCTCAACATACCTGGATTGAAAAGTAAAAAGTTACATTAAAAATGTGTTTTTCAGGTTTTTCCTATAAATCTGTAATGCCAAAACGTTTTTTCGTTATGTTCTTCCGTTTTTGTTATTCAATAACAAAAACAAAAAATTCCTATTTTATTTTTGTTGTTATAATAATGAAAATGAAATGCACACCTCTACTGATGACTCCACTTCTGGTTATGGCAGTCCAGCTGTTGCTTTGTGGTGCAGTTACTCTCTGCTCTATCTATTTCCCCTGTAGATGCCATGAATCTGGGGAATTTGGTTTCTCAGATGATGTCACCATTCCTACTTCTTGGGGACTTCTATGGCCATCACAGGCTCTGGGTCTCACCGGATAAGAATGCTCCGGAGGGTCTCATTAAACACTTTTTCTCAGGCAATGGCCTTTTAGTGCTGAATATTGGTGAACCTACCTATTTCCACTTGCCCAGACATTCCTTCATGGTCATTGACCTTTCCAGTGCTTCCCTGGTTCTGGCCCCATGCTTCATTTGGAGGGTTGATGGTTCCCCTAAGGGAAATGATCACTTTCCTGTCATCCTGCCACATGAGGCATGCAGACTATTTAAAAACACCATCCTGGAAGTCCAGACTAAATTTATTTCTCAGGTTAAAACAGGTAGAAAGGGGACCAAACATTTGCCAGCATGGCTAATGGTGAGGTGAAGGAGGCTATTATAACCAAGACAATGTCCTTTAAAAAATGGAAAGCTAGTTCTAATGAGGAAAATAGGAAAGAGCATAAGTACTGGCAAGTAAGATGCAAAACATTAATAAGGCAGGCAAAGAGAGAATTTGAATAGAGACTCACTAAAGATGCAAAAACTAATAATAAAAACTTTTAAAAATACATCAGAAGCAAGAGTCCTGCTGGAGTCAGTTGGGCCATTAAGATGACCAGGGAGTAAAAGGGGCACTCAGGGAGGATAAGATGATTGCAGAGAAATTGAATGAATTCTTTGTTTTGGTCTTCATGGCAGAGGATGTTGGGGAGACACCCACGCCAGAACTACTCTTTGTAGGTGATGAACTGGAAAAGCTGTAACAGATCAACGTTAATCTGGAAGAGGTTCTTGAGAAAATTGACAAACCAAGTAGTAACAAATCACCAGGACCAGTTGGTTTACACCCAAGAGTTCTGAAGGAACTCAAATATGAAATTGCAGACCTGGTATTGGCAATTTGAAACCTATTGCTAAAATCTGCCACTTTTCCTGAGGACTGAGGGGTAGCGAATGTAACTCCAATATTTATGAAGGGCTCCAGAGGCGATCCTGGAAACTATAGACCAGTGAGCCGGACACCTCTGCCAGGCAAAATGGTGGAGACAATGATTAAAAACAATCATGGGGCATATTGATAAACATGGGTTAATGGGGGAAAGTCAACATTGATTTAGCAAAGGGAAGTCATGCCTCACTGAAAACAAGCATGTGGATAAGGGGGAGCCAGTCAATATAGTGTATCTGGATTTCCAGAAAGCATTTGATGAGAAACTCTTGAGGAAATTAAAAAGTCATAGGATAGGAGGCAGTATCCTATTGTGGACTGGTAACTGGTGGAAGAATAGGAAGCAAAGAGTAGGACTAAATGGTCAGTTTTCACAATGGGGAGAAGTAAATAGTGGAGTGCCCCAGGAATCTGTACTGGGACCAGTGTTGTTTAATGTCTTCATTAATTATCTGGAAAGGGGAGTAAGGAGTGAGCTGATCAAATCTGCATTTGATACCAAGTTATTCAAAGTAGTTAAAACACAAGTAGACTGTGAAGAATTGCAGAGAGATCTTGCAAGACTGGGTGACTTAGCATCTAAATAGCAGATGAAAGTTAATGTGGACAAGTGCAAAGTGATGCATATAAAGAAAAACAATCCAAACTTTATGTACATAAATTATTTGTAAAGGGATAGAGAATAAAACTGAAAATATGCCACTATATAAGTCAATGGTGAAACCACACCTTGAATATTGTGAGCAGTTCTGGTCGCCCCATCTAAAAAAAGATATTGAAATAGAAAAGGGCAACAAAAGTGATGAGTATGTAACAGCTCCCCTAATAAGAGAGGCTTGATAGGTTGGGGCTCTTCAGCTTGGAGAAGAAACGACTGAGAGGTGATAAGATAGACGTTCATAAAAACATGAGTGGAATGTGTTACTAGGGAATGGTTATTTACTCTCTCAAATAGCACTAGGAGACACTCCATGAAACTAACAGGTAGCAGATTGAAAACAAATGAAAAAGTATTTTTTCACTCAGTGCAGTTAAGTTGTGAAATTTGTTGCCAGATGACATAGTCACAGCCATTGATATAACTGGCTTTAAGGAAGGATTGGACAAGTTTCTTGAGGATAAGTCCATTCGCAGCTATTAGTCAGGTAGGTTTGGGAAATGTAACCTACTGTCAGGAGCTGGGAGTGAACAGCAGGGTTCCACCATAGTGACCTGTTGGATACTTCAAGTAACCAAGATTGGCCACAGTCAAAGACAGGATGCTGAGTTTGATGGGACCATTGGTCTGACCCAGTATGGCACTTATGTTCTTATGCCGCTGGGAGCAGCTGCCTTCTGGGTTGGTTTCCCCATTGGTGGCTGGAGGAGGCAGATTGGGTTAAATTTCAGTTTGGCTGTATTGGCAGATGACTTCGTTGCTCAGGGGGGATGCCAATTCTGGGATGGCGGAGTTCAATACCTGTATTCTTTGGGCAATCAAGCAGTCCATCCCTAAGTCCTCAGCGTGCCATGGTGGAATGCTGCCTGTGCTGTGGCATGAAGAGCAATGAACATAAGAACATAAGTAGTGCCATACTGAGTTAGACCAATGGTCCATCAAGCCCAGCATCTTGTCCTCCGACAGTGGCCAATCTCGATCGCATGGAAGAAGAACCAACAATCACAATGGGTAATCCATTCCCCGTTGTTCACTCCCATCTCCCGACAGTAAGAAGTTCATCCCATAAGCTACTTGGTTAATAGCCATCAATGAACCTACTCTCCAAGAACCTATCCAGTTCTTTTTTAAACCCAACTACTGGCCTTGATAATGTCCTCTGGTAGCAAATTCTGTAAGTTAATTATGCATTGAATGAAAAAGTACTTCCTTTTATTTGTTTTAAATCTGCTGGCAGCTAGTTTCATGAAGCGTGCTTGGGGAATTTTCCACCGGTATCTGATGCAATCCAACCTTTTGGCCTTCAAGAGAACACAGGTTGCAGCTCATCCTGTCAACTGCCAGAGCCAGAAGGAATGCTTGGTTTTCTTTGTCTCTATGGTCTCTAGTATCACTAGCATGAAGGTGGTTTGGGTCAAGATTAGGAAGTTTCTGTGTTTTATGTCTCCCACTCTGTCCCAGACTTGTCAATGCCATTGGGGAGACCTTTTTCTGTTCCTCTGGTTTGGCCAATGACTTACTGGACTTAATTGCCATCAAATGTCAGGTGGAGGTGACCTCTTTGTGGTTTGGGACCTCACAGCTCAAGGGTTACAACTGGCCTTTCTTCACATTTGAACTCAATGCCACATTGTACTACTGGCAACTCAGCCACTGGGCCAGATGGCATGCATTATGAGATGCTAAAACAGCTGTCCCCTCCTGCTCTTGACCTTTTGTTGTGACTTTAAAATAGGGTCTTTTCTCTGAATTTTCTGAGTTGTGGCATATGACCATTATGGTTCTTATCCCCAAATCTGGGTCTGATACGTGACTTTTTTTTTGGCCAATAGCATTGTGTCCGTAAGGTGTTGGAGCGCATGGTAAGTGCCCTCTCAGTTTAGTTCTTGGCAATGAATGGTCTGCTCACCAACCCCCAATATGGCTTCCATTGGCAGTGCTCCACATTTGACCATCTGGTGCACCTGGAAACCTTGATCTGGGAGATATTTGTCCATCAGGAGCACCTGTTCTCCATGCTCTTTAGCCTGGATAAAGCCTACGATACCTCCTGGAAGTAGGTATTCTACAAGACCTGAATGGGTTTGTGTTGCAGGGTAACCTGCCCATTTTTATCCAGAACATTTTACAGCGCTGAATGTTTTGGGTCCACCTAGCTTCTACCTATTCCTGCCCTTTTGAGCAGGAGGAGGGGGTTCTGCAGGGCAGTGTCCTCAGTGTCACTTTGTTTTCTGTGCACATTGATGGAATTGTCCATTTCCTGCCTCCGGTTATTCACAACTGCCTGTAAATGGACAACTTCCAGATCTGCTGCCTGTTACCCAGTATGCAGTTCATTGAGTGGCAATAGCAACCAGCCCTGAACCATCTCTCTCGCTGGACCACTGACAGTGGCTATACGTTTTCAAAAAAGAAGACAGTGTGCATGCACTTTTGCCATTTATGGGGCCTACACCCCAATCCTGATTTGTGGTTGGGACAGGCAAGACTTCCTGTTGTTGCTGAAGCCACTTGGCTTGGTGGTGGACAGGAAGCTGACTTGCTTCCTCCACATGTGTCAGCTACGGTTCAAGTGCAAGAAGACACTGAATGTTCTGAGGGTTGTCTCTTCTGCCTCCTGGGATACTGACCATTGGTCTCTACTGCAGCTGTACCAGGCCCTCATGTGCTCCAAGTTGGATTATGTCTCAGTTGTTTATGTCTCTGCCAGACCCTTTGTTTTATGGTGGCTGGACCTCATCCATCACCAGGGACTGTTTGCGTCCACAGGAGCATTTTGCACCTCACCCAGGCATGGTTCTCAGTTGCTGCCGCAGTATTATGGAACTCCTCCCCTGGAGATCCTCCAGAGCCTGAGCATATTCCTGAAGCAATGCAAAACTTTCCTTTTTGTCAAAGCATTTGGCAGGAATGGACAGGGGTTGGGGTTTTGGGATGAGGGTAGGGATTTCAGGTGATTTTATTGTATTGTATTTTTATCATTTTTTTCTGTGTTTTTATTTCTGCAGGCTGCCCTGGGAAGGGCAGGGAATACATTTAAACAAACAAATAAAATGCTGCCAAGCTTTGCTCCCTGCTGGGGCACCTCAAGTGGGACTCCATGTTTCGGCCCCAGTACAAGACCCTGTTCGCATACTGGAGCTCTGTCATTCTGCCCTTTGGGCTACAGCTGCTGTCCCTCTTCCAGGAGCTGGACCTGTCTTTGGATGGCATTGCTCCTGGGGCTTCTACAACCTTTCTACCTTGGGCTGTGAGTTTGTTTTCCTGCTGCTACTCCCTGTCTCGGTGTCCGCACTCTGTGATTCCACCACCAAAGCAGTACCAGCAGCTTTATTGTGAACGCCGCTCCTGCTATTTTAGATAAGAGGCCCCTTTGATGGATGACTAAGTCTGGGAACTTTGTGGGGCATCTGTGGTACTCACTGGCTGTTGCATTGCCCGTTGGCTCCCTTAGGAATGTTCCATCTTTACAGTGAAGCTCTTTGCTATTTTTCTTGCTTTGCAATATGTGTTGGTCAAGTGCTGGCATGGCCTGTGATCCATTCAAAATCTGAGTTCCTTGAAGGCCATAGACTCCCTTTGTTTTAACCCACTCATTAATACAATCCAATTGCAGTTGCACTGCCTCCAGTCCCAGGGCATCTGCATGCTCTTTTACTGGATTCATAGGAACGTGGGAATGAGGGTCAAATGAGCAGGCTGATGCGGCTGCTCAGCTGACTGACCGTCTGCCTTGTGACTTTGCAGAGATTCCTTTTAGTGATTTTATTCCCATTTTGAAGTCCCACCTCATGGCGCTCTGGCAGTCTGTTGGGATCAGTGTCGGATGGCTAAGCTGCAGAACATGAAGCCTGTGATCCAGCTGTGGCAGAGCTCTTACCACCAAAACCACTGGGAGGAAGTGGTCCTGGCCAGGCCACACCTCAGCCACGGGCTGCCTACCTATTGACTCCTGCTTCTGGAGAAGTTGTACCTCTGTGGCCCCTATGATGTGCCGTTAGCGGCCCAACACGTTCTGCTTGTCTGTGCCTGTTTAGCTGCTGCTGCACGCCGTGTTTTTACAGACCCAGCCACACCATGCTGACCCTGTCCACCCTGCCCTGTTTTTAAGTGATGAGGCTTATTTTATTGCACTTTTTAATTTTAAAAGGCTAAGAGAAGATTCCAGTTTTTAGCTTCCCTTTTGAGACACATCTAGTTTTAACTTGTTTTTAGTCATGCTGTGAGTTTAACCTTTTTTAAAAAAATCCTTTGCTCCTCACTGTGTGTTTAGTGCAATATGGCCTGACGGCTACTGCACCATTAACCCATCTGAAATGGAACACCAAAATACTGAATTTTTTCAGGTATTTCCCCCCATGTTTTCAGGTATTTCAGGTACTCGAAAACCAAAATTTCAGGAACAAGAATGGTATTCAGGTACCAGTTTGGGTACCCAAAATGGTATCATGTACCCATTTCAGCTCTACTAAAAAGTCATCCAAATGATGTATTTAAAGCTAGTATGTAAATATTGCTGCAGGTGAATGATACTATGTAAAATGGCTATGCATTCATAGTCTTTATTTTTCTTAACTGGCAGCTTGGAGCTGATTTAAATTTTTTTTTTTATATATATATATATATATATATATATATATATATATATATATATATATATATATATAGTATATTAAATGGGTGTGTATGTGTGTGTGTGCGTGTATATATATATATATATATATATATCACACCCATTTTATATATTAAAATAAACCCATATGAAAACAGTGAGTTTTAAATAATAATTGCACAATGCACATTANTATATATATCACACCCATTTTATATATTAAAATAAACCCATATGAAAACAGTGAGTTTTAAATAATAATTGCACAATGCACATTAGCTGGTGATGAGAACACTCTTATGATTCACAGACCTTTATTTTTTTCCCCAAAAATTCAAGCAGCAAATCTTTTCATCAATAAAAGAAGCTGGCTCATGTTTAGACTTAAGGGCTCAACCCAGGTAAAAATTACACCACTGGGAAAGGAACTTGGCTACCACAAGCCTTTCACTGATATGTAAGCAGTTAATCCTGACATAGGAAAGTCAGGCTGGATGTTTAATAAATAGCTTCAGACTTTCTAACACATCTGGCAAAGTTCACTGCCAAAGAGATTAGTAGACTAGAGAGGAAAAGCCAGATCCCTTATGGGAATTATTATGTTCCATAATGACTTCCTATTACTGGCCACTGCAAAAATTAAAGTTCTGGATATAATGCATTTAGACTCTCATTCTTTTGGATTTTTAATTTTTTTAAACAAGTTAAGGTTCACTCCTCAGGTGAAAATACACTAATACGTTCTCCAAAGCATCTAATTGTTATATTTCCATGCTCAAGATTTACCTTTCCCCCCCATTGTCTGAAATCTTGCATTTATCATTCATACCCAGGGACCCATGTTTACTGTGTTTTCCCCCATTGCTGCCAATGGGGAAAACTTTGGGGTGCTAATGAGGAAAATGCAGTGAACATGGGTCCTTGTTCATTTCTACCAATATTTTTTATTCTACTATGTAATGTGTATTAGCAACTCTGAGATATAGCAGATACATTAGGAGAAGGGGTTTAAAGGTGGGTGAAGAAGCACTTTTTGACCTCCACAGGTTTTATTTATGGAATTATTAAAATTTCTACCCTCACCCATCCCTGAAGGCAGCATCTTTTACAGCAACGAAAACACAAAGAAAAATAAATAGTAAAAATACAAAATAATACACTAAGATCTCCTATAAAATACCTACCTTAAACCTCCAAAAAAAACACCACCTACTACACCTGCCAAAAACCCTGACAAAAAGAAAACAATTTACACCACCTCTAGGATATGGTCAATCTCGGGCACTGGCAAACCTCTGGGGGAAGGGAGTTCCATAGTACTGGGGCATCACTCAAGAACACCTCTCTGTGGGCCTTTGAAGTATGGACAAGATTGGCCAGTGGTACCCGCAAGAGGGTGCACCCATCCAACCACAGGGGTTGCAGTGGAGCATGGAAGGATGTGTGGGGCCCAACCTGTTTAGGGCTGTAAAGGTAAAAACCAGCACCTTGAATTGTGCCCGGAACGCTATTGGAAGCTAGTGCAGCCTATAGAGCAAAGGTGAAGTGTGCTCACGGCAACCCACCCCCAAAATGAGTCAGGCCACCACATTCTGCATCAGCTGCAGTGGTGTTTATATACTACCTGGACATTTGGAAACAATGCAATGTCAGTATTTAGAATCTTTGTTATAGGGTTTTACTATTTTAATTTAAAAGGCTGAATCCAATAGTTCCAATTTTTTATTCAACCTTCAAGTTGTAAAAAGAACCTACTATTGGAATGTCCTGAATCACTGCTTGATAAGCTGGCGTTACAAATTCAAGCTCAGCCTCGGCAGTGTCTGTATTCACCACACACTCAATCATATACAACCGGAGATCATAGCTGGATTGCAGGAGAATCTGGCAGGGATAACGGCCAGGATAACGAGGAACAAACTTTATGGGAAGTTCAACTGCAGTATCTGTACCTGTGGGGAATAAAAATATGATGTTAAAAAAATCCCAAATACATTTTTAAAAAGAAACTCATTTAAAGAAACTATTAAGAACCCCAGAGAGACCTGTGAAATCTGCATAAAGAAACTTCACAAATATTTTGGAACCTTTAATATATGCCATGATAAACACACCACGTAACCTGGAGCAGTCCCATTGAAGGCCTACGGTTTCTGAACTGCAGCCATAAGGCGCAATCTTCATTTGTCCAGTGCATAAGGGGGTTAGGTGCATGTGAGTTGTATGCTGAAGTGCTTCACCAAACTTGAGTGTCAAATCCTCATTCCCAGAAAGAGACATCATTGCCCATTGCCCAATATGCAGTGTTGCCCCTCAGTGCCCAGCACAGCCCCTTTCACATGGGCAGCACTTCAGTGTGGTCTGACTGCTTGTAAGTGTGCTCCCAGATAAGAGGGTGTTCTGGGCTCCCTCATTATAGGCAGCAGCTTGCTCACTGCAGTTATGCTGCAAAGCAATTCCTCTTACTGTGGGTGAGGATTTGGCAGGCATTTAAATCTAGTGTGGCACAACTTACAGGTGTGCCACTGGGCAAAAGAGCAGGGACTCCCCTCCCCCAACTTCCCCTGGATCAGCATCAGGAGCCAACACACTAGATCAGCATCAGGAGTCAGGCGCACTAGTCTCTGTCCTACTTAGAGTTCAGGGATCCCTGGCCCCAGAATCAGCAGTGATCAAGCGCCTGGCTCCTGATGCTAATCCAGGGGATTTTGGGGTGGGTCCCTGCTCTTCTGTGAATTCTCTTGTGCATTAGGGTGCCAAGGACAAATTCTTCCCCTTTGTTGGGATGGCTCTCTGCCTCATTGTAGCTGCTCTGCACCCCCAGTTCTCTCTATGCAGTGATCACAAAGAGAAGAGGGAGGGTCTGACCATCCTTCCAACAGAGACAACACTGAACAACCAACCCTCCCCCAGCTGAATGAACCCCCCAGAGCAGGCTTCCCCCTGCCTGCTACCCCCCTCCCAGGCTGTAGATCCAACCTGCATGGAGTGCCATTTTGTTAGAACATTCCTCCACCGCCTCCTTCTAGGCTTGGTACACTCTCCCATTTGTGAGAATGTAAGGAGCCCCTCAAAGAAGAACTTTGTTTACAAGGCAGCAACATTCATGGGGCTACAACTCTGAAGCAGGTAGTCAGAGTCACCCTAAGTTCATTTATTCAATGATCTATTATTCAGCATCACAGTGCGTCAGGCGGAAGGCGGCATAAAACTGCTTGTGTTCACAAACTACAGACATGCCGCACAGGTAATGTGGAATCACGGAAATATCGAGGGGAAGTCGGCGGCAAGATACATTAAGTGCCACGTTCTTGGAATGGAATGGTGGCGCGGTAACAGCTGCTGCCGCTTCAGCCCTAATTGTGACCGCTGGTACTTCTCCCAGGCAACCAGGATTGGCCGCTGTCGGAGACAGGATGCTGGGCTTGACGGACCATTGATCTTACTCAGTATGACATTTCTTAGGTTCTTATTGTATACATACAGTGGTTTCTATTAAACATCTCTCAATCTTGCAATATGGTGGTATTTGGAAAGATTCAGTAATCTTTAGGGATGTGCGAACAGAACCAGGTTCAGATGTTTGGCCGTTCTGTGGTTAGGGTTGCTCTTTGAGTTCAGATTCAGTGTTCGGTTCAGTCGGGCTCGGTTCGGTCTTTAGTTCAGTGCAATCGGGAACTGAAAATGACATTTGGTTTTTGAAATAAAGGGAAAAAACTGAAAAACATATTTCCCACTATAACGTTTTTGTTTCTTATTCGTTTTTGATGCAATTTGGGGAGATTGTACCCCCGGTGGAGGGCACTAAGTGTACCAACATTCAAAACGATTAGATAAAGGAAACCAATTTCAGAAGCAATTGAATGTTGTGATTTTAAGAAAAGCTCTATACACATTCATGGCTACAACGTCTTTATCTTGCATCCAATGTTCATGAAACTGGTGCATCTTACGTCCCTCCATATGCTTAATACTTCTGCCAATTTTTAGAAAGAGTGAATAAAGGGTCCCAAGGGTATAAGACATTAACCTGAAAATATATTTCCAGCTGTAACATTTTGATATTCCATTCTGTTTATTATTATTATTATTATTAAACATTTATAAAGCGCCAGTTGCAAAACCTGGCGCTGTACAGAACATACAATCAGACGCGGTCCCTGCCTGTGGCTTACAATCTAAAATACAAGGAGGGGGAGACAAGGAGAGGGGACAGTGGGAGAGACTTGGGAGAAGACAAACAAACATTCAGGCGGATGC
>QEPC01008788.1:735290-769120 GCA_003113815.1 Sphenodon punctatus
CACAGAATGAGGATATTTGGTTGACATTTCTGTTGGCCAATTCGCATCACAAACCGATCTTATACCACAGTGACATAAGAGAATCCCAGGCATAGGCCCCTTCTCTACATATGTTGTACAGGCATATAAAATTGGGACCCTTTATAAAATCTCTGATATTTGGCAGAGATGATCATGAAAGTGTAATATATAGCACTGCCAAATTTCATGTACACTGGTTGGACTACAAATATGTTATAGTCAGACATACATTTATATGTTAATTGCTTTTACCACCAAGACCCTTTTTTCAATCCTTCTGAAATTTGGCAACGATAGTAAATATGGGAAGGGGTATAAACTGGCCAAGTTTCACCTACATTAGATGTGAGGCAAAGAATTTACAGCTAAGAATGTATATGTAGAATATTGCAAAATACAATAATTCAACTGCTTCTAAAATCGGATTCCTTTATCCAATCATTTTGACATTTGGCACACATAATGATTTCTATTGGAGGTATAGACACCCCAAGTTTTAGCCACATAGCAAACAAAAAAGTTACAGATAATGTGTTTTCCATTGAAACCAATGGAAATTCAATTCCGAAATCACCGAACGCATCCGAACCGAACGTTTGAATTCGAGTTCAGTTCGCACATTCAGTTCAGTCGACCGAACTATTTGAGTTCGGTCCGAACTCCGAACCGCGTTCGCCCATCCCTACTAATCTTTAAAGAGGAAGTAACTACAATATTTCAAATGGTCCTACATATAGCTCCTCATGTCTTTACATGTAGCACCTCCACAGCAGCCCTGCAATTGGTCCTCTCTGGGTATGGATTGGAGCTGAAAGTGGGTACCTGCAAAATGGGTATACCCATCAAATTTCCAGTACCCAAATCAACCTGACTTTGGGTACTAATCAGTACCCAATTCGGTACCCCATAATGTCAATTTCCAGTCCCAGAACGTCAACTTCTGGTACTGATTTTTCAACTTTTTTCTCAATTTACCAAATTCTGACACCTATTTATCAGTTTTCTATCTCAGAAAATGGACTTCCAGTCTCAGAAAGTCAACTTCTGGTCCAAGAAAATAGACTCCCATTTTTTAATATATATTGGTCCCAAATTTTCGGTTTTCTGGCCTGATATACTGATCAGTCATTGGAAAAATAAGTAACAGTAACTGGTAAAAATTACTGATTTTTCGGTTATCCAAGTACCCACTTAGTACCCAAGTAACCTATCGGAAAGAATGTAAAAGCAGCTTCTGCCTGGGAACAGGAGGAATATAACACCAGTTCCCAAACATTTTGCCTGCATGTTTTGAGATATCATGACCTTATTTTGATACAAACAATAACAAATGCATACAAAATATAGCAAATATCAGTTGGGATCGAGACCCTTTCACATGTGGGGTCCTACTGGAGTATCATTGTCCCACTTCAAATCCTTCAAAGAGTCTTGTCTGAAAATTAATGGGATCTAGAGTTCCCATATCTGATTTGTTCTTGCGAGAGATATTTCCCAATGCTGGAAGCCCTACAGTTGTGGTCCTCATCCCTTTTGTGTTGCTTGTAACAGCTCAGTAAAAAAAAATGCAAATTACTGAAAGGGGGAGAGAGAGAGAAAGTATGCATGCCCCACAGCTGGCAATAAATGGGTTAAAATGCACCTGGAGCTACTGTAGGTGAGTTGCTGTACCATTTTCCAGTTCCACCACTCTGCCCAGGGTGGCTCATCATAAATCTTGAACTTTGAAAGTGGACCACAAGCACATAAATTTTGGGGGCCGCTGCCCTAGAGGCTGGGGCAGCGGGAAGGAAGTATAGAGCAAACTAGCAATCTGCGACCACACAGGCTCTCATGGCATTAGAAGGCTCAAGGGCAATTCCATTCTTTGACAAGGCAACAGGATAAAGCCGACCTCTCAGAGGAAAGCAGTTTAATAAATCTAACAGGGTATTCTTGCTCCTCTGGGGTATTTTGAGGGAATATGTGACCAGTGTACTTGTACGGTAACTAGTGAAATGGTGTTTTAGTGTCAAGCACAGTGTTTTAAGAATAACCTTCGTTTGCAATGTTGCTCTTTTATTAAACTTTCTCCTTTTGGACAATTATAAAGCAAATAGATTCTCCTCTGTTTCTTTTTTGTGTTCCAAAGTTAATACTTTGCTTCTCTGCACTCTCAGTTATTTCATAAAAATAGCTCAAGTTCAAGAGAAGAATACAGTGTTATATTATGAGCCTTCAACATTAGCGGGCTATCAAACAGATTATAGATTGCACCCCAGGTTCAACCTTCTCTGAAATAAATTAGTTTGTTCTCTCATGAAGACAAGATTAATGACCTGCTAATTTATGAATGATTACCTTTTTTTCTGTTTTGTCACCAAATTATTATCCCCTTCAGTTACCTTCCACAAAAAATGTTCCAGGTTTGTCAGTTACGTGAGTAATAAAATTCCTTCACTTATTCCTGTTTCATAAATATGTTTCCTGCAGATTTGACTGTAACCCTATCTTATCATTCACTGAGTCTAGGAAGTACATAGGAAATATTCAGATCAACAGACAGATCATTTCTAAATCTTTAAGTATACAGCTTAAGTACATTTAGTACTTCAAGATAAGATGTACTACCCCTTTCTCACATAATCACGGTAGTGGTTAATATCAACATGCTGTAATATATTAGGAATTCCTTAGCATTTGTTGTTTTTTTTATAGTAAAAGACAGAATTTTAGAGAAATTTCTGTATAAGAATTTTAAAAAACTTTTTAGTAACAGTCTAAATCCTGGTCCCCAAATACTAACCTCTCTGAGTAATTACTGAATAGGCAGTGATCTGTGTTCTTCACTGTGTTTTCCCCACTGCTGCCAATGGGAAATATATTGAGAATGTGTGTTGCTTTCCTGAGAACAGCCTTGCTGTAGGACAGAATTGCAGCACTGGCAGGCACTGGGCCAGGACTAGAGCTGAAACAAGAAACTGCAAAAATGGGTTTGCCTTGAAAAACTGCGGTACCCAACTTGACTCAGTACAGAGTACTAATCAGTACATGATTAGTGCCTGATGGGCTATCCAATTTACCAATTTCTGTGACTAAATTTTCAGTTTTTCATTACCAATTTTCCATTTCTGCCATGTGTCAAGATAGGAAAATGGTCAGTTACATTTAGAAACACACACACACACACACACACACACACACACACAGTGAAATGAAAAACAGAAAATCAGCAACAGTAATCCCTAAGGATGGACGAACAGAACGCGGTTTGGATGTTCGGTTCGAAACCCAAGTTCGGGTTCGATGGTTTGGTTCAGCCAAGTTCGGTTTGGCCGAACTTGGCCGAACATTCAAAAATAGCGCTATTGTTACCAAAACTGAAACGAAACCGAAACTGAATTGTTGGCCCTGAAAAGACATTTTCCCCACCCACAAACTCATCCGAACATGACCGAACTGTTCGGTCGTTCAAGAATTAGGTTCGGACATTCGGTTCGGACGTCCGAACAGACCGAGTTCGGTTCGAACTCCGAAACGCATTCACCCATCCCTAGTAATCCCTGATATTTTGGATAGTTGGGTGCTTGGCTTGTTAATCGGGTACTGATTGAGCAAACGCCAGGCTACCTGAAATTCCAGGTATTATTCTCACAGTGGCAAATTAGTTACCCATTTCAGCTCTAGCCAGGATTCCATGCAGGACTCTGCAGCTTCTGTACACCAGGGAAATGTGCTTTAAAAAGCAACTTTTGAATACATTCCTTCTTTTTAAGCCTATGTAAAAAATCCCATACTGCTTTTGTTACTAAGGCTGTGTGCTGGTAAGAAGACATTCCTCACTATTATTGTTAATAATCGTTAAACAGGATATACAAATATTTCATAAGCCAGTCAAAGCCTAAGATTAACACTGGAGACAGACTGGAGGCTACTATGGACAAGTGGGATAGGAATGAAAATCTATGAGACATTCTGAATTTACATTCTACACAGAACGGTGTGAGTTGCTCCTCAATCACTAGACACATTTCTGGGGACTGTTTTATATATACTTTAAAGCTGCAACAACAGAGGTACAACCAGAAATTTGGAGAGAGGGGTGGGTGGGTGGGTGTCACATGAGTGGGAATGGAGGAAGATGGAAACTCTACCTCTAGAAACCCTACCTCTTTGCAGGCTTGGCAGTGCCACACATCCTCTGTGTCCCCCAAGCCTCCAACAGCAGCCCAGTAGCTTTGTCTGATTGGAATAAAGTGACTGACTGACAGCAGCCCAGCAAGGCTACTGAGAGGGATGCTGGCCTGGCACCTATAAATAGCCTGTGCAGGACTGGGGAGAAAAGATACTGCCGTATATCTGCCCCACCATCAGTGATATTCCTTCCATATTCCTGAATGGGACACTCATGGATGCAGTTAGACCGCCTCCCCTCACCCCCCTGCCCCTTAGCCAGTGGTCTGGCAAGGCTGTGAGGAATGGGGGGAGGTACAATGCTACTCTGTTCCTGATACCGCTGCACTTCTCCTGCTCCTTGCAGCCTTGCCGGGTGTGTGTGCGTGTGTGTGTGTTGGGGACTGGTTGTGTGCCTGCAATTGCCCTGTGCAGAAACGGGGGGAAAGCTGCTCTACCAGACGAGTCCAAAGTTGTGCACCCTGCACAATGAGCACAGCCCTGGCTGTTCCGCCTGGCGGGGAAGATGGGTGAAGGGGGCGGGGGGTTGGGGGGGATTTTTCTCTTTTCTTTTTATCCTCATTGTAATGAATGGTTTTATACATTTTAATGTTTTAATGTTATTGTAAGCTGCCCCGAGCTGCTGTGTCAGGAGGGGCGGAGTATCAAGATTTTATAAATAATTAAATGAATAATAAAAAAAAATTAATGGCCTCTCAGGTCAGCCAGGAGTGTCCTCTTGCAGGTCCCATCTGTCCATCAAGGGCATGCAGAGAAGTATTTTCAGTGGTTTCCCCACAATTATGGAACTCTCTCCACTTAGAGGTTTATCTAAGTCTGAGCCTGCTCATCATTCAGAGGTAATGTAAGACCCTTTTGTTTGGACAGGCATCTGGCAGGCACGTAAGGTTGAGGTGTTATGGGTCAAGGGACTATATCTGTCTTACTTGGTTATTTTAATATTGGGGTCTATTTTATTTTTGTATATTGTAGCAGGGTGGGTACATGCACAGGATATGGGCATGGTCCTTTAAGGGGGCACACTTCTCTCTGTCATGGCAGCCACAGCGGGACTTTTAAAAGGAGCTGCTGGCGGAGGAGGCACCAGTCGCACTGAGAGACTGGCGCACAGGAAAGTGGGGAGAAGTCCCATGGCAGGCAAGCTGTAAGTGGCCAAGAAGGCGTGGAGAGGAACAGCCTTGGAAGCGGACAGGAGGCAGAGGTCTGGGCAGCTCATGACTAGGCCAATGAGCAGGAGAGGTGGCAGCCACTGGGGAAGTGTAGTTAAGTGACCCGCTCATGGAGAGTGTTGAGAGGAGGCAAGTTTCCCGCAACAAGCAAGGGAATTTTGGGGTGGAGTGAGACCAGGACATGGTCAGAGCACAGAGGGTGCTATACACCAGGAGACACCAGGTGTGCTGGACTATAAACATGCAGTTGGCCTGTGGGGGAGGAAACTTGTGTGGACATTGAGGGGTGTTGAGAATGCAGTGTATAAGAGACCTGATAATGTAAATAAAGAGCACAAAGAGGGACCTTATGCAGAGCCTTGTTCAGTATTAGGATGGCCAAGTTCAATCATAAGAGGCAGGTAAGAGACTAGCCCCCTAATTGCCAGAGGCCGGGTGCTAGGTCCTGGGGTAGTCATGCTAGTATATATAAATTTACATATTGTAACCTGCTCTAAGCCTTAAGGGAATGGGCAGGATAAAAATGGAAATACATAAATAAAAACTGTCACTCCGGGTCAGACCAATGGTCTTTCCAACTGAGTAGCTAGCCTGCCTCCAACAGTGGAGATTGCCAGATACTCCAGGGGAAGTGTACGCATACAAGGCATGTAATGAAGTGGTTTATTCTCTCTCTAATGCCCAGCAAGTAATAAATGCCTAATAAATACAACAAAAAGAATCCTCTTCTTAATAGATTCAGTGATGTTATTTCTCATTTCAGATGCAGAAAATGTGTTGGTGAAGTATACGTATGCTAAACAGCTATGATCAGCAAAAAGGAGAAGTAAGAAATGTGTAATATGTACGTATTATTTCCAAGACACAAAGGGAATTGATTTCTTACATTGAATACATCATTGTCACTTCCTGGGTTAACAAACTGCCAAATTATTTATAACAGGCCAAAACACCAATCTTACTGCTTGCCAGCTATGTTCAGTAGTTCAGGACCCAAACCTAATTCTTTCCTCCTTGAAATGATTAGAATTCAGTGGAAAACAATTATGGAATTCAACATGTTAATCATCAAGGAGTTGGTTACATGAATACTCTTATCAATTTTTGCACCAGTACAGCAAAATACACCATGCAGCTCAAAGAACACAAAGGGTGTTAAACTTGATGGTGGCCTCCTGTGGCCCACATGCCAAAGTCACATTTGTTACAGGCCATCTAGATGTTTGGCCCGAGTTTCCCTCGGTGTGTTGGCAGCTAGCCCAGCTCTGACCCTGGAAGCTTCCGGAGCTGCCAACACGCCCAGGTAACAACCTGCCAACTGGGCTACAGCGAGCTATCATGTGTGGTAGCCCATTGTTCTCAGCCTGGTCTGAAGTGGCCCCCATGACTGGTGGCCATGGTGGCTGTCATTGGCCAACCGTCACGGGGAGGGGGGCTGCTGGGCATGGCGTGGGGGCAAGGCTGACCAGCCACATGTTCATGTGGCTTCCCATCTCCTCTCCTTCCTCACCCTAGGCCCAGTCACGTGAATGTTTGTTCTGTGGTTGGACCCAATCCTAACCAGGAAACAAGTGGCTTCCCTGTCTGTATCAGTTTGTGACAGCAGCACTCTACCATCACGTATGTTAATCCCCAAAATTCGCAAATCATTTTCAGAGCTGTAAATGACGGTCTGGATGCTGACATACAAATAAAGGAAACAAAGCTTTAGGGGGTGATCCTCCAGTTGTTTAGCATGAGCACTGGCCATTAGGGTCATCACCTTCATGTGACTGAGATGTAAATCACAACTAAATTCTAGTGCCTGTATTGAACAGAGGTTCATGCTGCCTACATTCCATACCCTCTCTCATAGAAATCCAATTCAGCTGTACTGAAGAGAAGAAGAAAAAGAGCCAGTAGTTATATCCATCGTTAGCCAAAATTGGAATTACATCTATCCTGCTCAACTGAAAATCTAATTTTAGAACCAGTGTTTCTCTTGGTGAAGAATCTTCCATTTTCTGTTGTTCGCAGGCTATTTTCCTATTGAAGTACCATGTAATTTGACTATATTTGCCTCAGTGAAGCAAGTGATGAGATGCAATTGTTTGTTTAATCAGAGAAACAGCAGAAAATAGACAACATTTCAGAAAAGTGAGCTTTTTAAAAAATTCTTAACTGGGTTTAAAATTTCAAGCTATTCAGATAAAAACCCTTCATGCAATTGTAACTAGGGTTTTCCAAATTATCTTTCTACCCAGTCTCCACATCTATATGATTTGCATGCACAAAAACTCAGAAACCGTGTAGAAATTTGAAATTCAAATGATAGCCAGAAGCTACCGCACTAAAATAGCATGGCACAAAAGAACCTCTAAAGTTACCATTTTAGAGATATTTATGCAAAGAGAACATGATAATTTTGTTGCATAAAAGCAATTAAAATAGGCATATTTATTTTTTAAAACTAAAAATATTGGATTTTTAAATTTAATTTCTTTTTAAAATGTGTTTCATTTCCAGTAAAATCCTGGCCTATCCAATTGATACAATGCAATTTGAAAGTCATCAACAGGTCAATAGGAACAATGTATGGGGTTGAGAATAAGTTGTTAGCAGCAATCTCTACCCTTTATACCAATAATGAGGCCTGGGTAAGGATGGCTGAGGGGAGGGGTTCCAGCATGTCTTTTCCCATAGAGAGAGGGGTGCGCCAGGGCTGTGTCCTGGCCCCTCTCCTCTTTAACCTGCATTCGGCCGATATGGCAACATGGTGTAATTCTGATGACTTCCACTTACTAAAGATTGCCCATAGTACTTTGAGGTTTATTCAATATGTGGATGACCTGGTTTTTATCTCCCAGACTGAGATTGGAATTAAAAGAGTCCTGGGACAATTCAATAAGTACTGTGTATCTAACGGTCTTCAGATAAACAACAAGACCACCAAAGTTATGGTCTTGGGGAAAAGAAGGCTGCCTCCCGTTTGGAGACTTGAGATGGGAGAGCTTAATCTGGTCCCCTCCTTTAGTTACTTGGGTGGAATTTTTAGTAAGAGTGGTTCTTGGAACCCTCATTTGCACTTTAGGATTAACAAGGCAACCAGAGCCATGAGGGCACTGTTGAAGGTAAACGCCATTTCTAAGGGGGTTTCCTTGTCAATGCGGCTAAAGGTATTCAGAGCTAAAATTCCCCCTGCCCTCTTGTTTGGGTTGGAGTTAATCCCCTTCCCAAACATCTTGCCCCTAGAAAGGGTGCAAGATTTTTTTCTCTGGAGGCTATTGGGAGTTGGCTTTAGTATTCCAGGGGCAGTTTTAAGGCTGGAAACTCATTTCCTCTCAATAAAGGCATTACAAAAGAGAGCTTATGTTAATTATTGGTTACGACTCTTAGTGCAACGTGAGTCAGACTTTTCGTTGCAATCCCTCAGAGAGGAACTACTTCATGAGGGGGTGCGTACTTATCCCTGGCTCCTCTGCTTGGGGCAGATAGTCCACAAATTGGGTTATTCCTTCGATTATTTTCGTGGGAAAACCCTTTCGGCTGTCAGGGTGGAGATTTTTACCAGAATTCGAGATATGGACCATCAGGAAGATATGGCGGTGTTGGCTTCTTGGAAAGTAGCGCCTACATTAAAGTACCTTAAATTTTTTTCCCAGTTTGAGCCATACCTGGATCTTTTGGAGAGCCCGTGTCTTCATAGGCAGAACACTCTTCTCCACTTCCAGCAGGTCCAGACCACTTTGGTGGAGGGCAGACATAAGCGCACACCTCGTGCGCTAAGAGTATGCTCTTGTTGGTTGGGGTAAATTGGGTCTGTTCAACATTTCTTGCTCCGCTGCCCCCATTATACCAGCCTGAGGGAGGTCTGGATTGTTCCTCTCTTGACGGATTATTTCCCCCCATTTACTGATGATTGTTACCTGTTTCTTCTTTCCCTTACCAGAAGGGAAGCCATGGGGGCACTTGCAGCGTATACCCTCCTGGCATCTAAAAAGTGCCTGTTGATTTAAGGAAATATTCAGGAGGGGGAACCCCNCCCCTTATGGGTTGACATAATTGGGATTCGGAAAACCCTAGGGAAGGCATGGAAAGGTTATGTATTTACTTGTTTATGTTTCGTGTATGTCTTGTCCATTGTTTGTAAATGTTTTGATAATGTTGTTGGGTCAGAGCTGATGCTAGTACCCTTAATAAACAAACAAACAAACAAGGAACAATGTATTGAATTTGCAGATTCTAAAAAACAAAACTAGCAAAATAGATTTCTCAGAAGAAGCTCTCAATAGTTGATCCAAACAGGGCTGGCTGTAGAATTTCCAGGGCCCATGGAGAAAATTAAAGGCAGGGTCCACATGATCCCATCCTTCAAAGCCCCACCCCTTTAACCTTTTCCTGCAGGGCCCTGCTCCGCTACCCTAGTAGGTGAAGTGGGGAGCAGGACTCCACAGGAAATAACCATTCTAGGGGAGAAGACTTGCAAGACCCCGCAGAAATAGCCCATTCTGAGGCCTCGGGAGCACTGGCCCTGAGATACAAGGACTGGCCTCCCTGCAGGGCTTTTCAGACCCTACTGACCCTGCTTAAGGCCAGCCCTTGATCCAAGATAGGGGCTGTAGCAGGAAAGCCATTTGCCTATGGGTGAGATCTTATAAAACTTCCGGGGAATCTAGTTCAATCACACTGCTGCACTAAAGATACAAAGTCTTTTAGTTCTTCTAGCTTGGTCCCAATCCTGGGATAAGTCCCTCTGGGGAAGAATGTGTCTGACACCTTTAAATATGACCTCCAACCTCCTCTTGAGCTAGCCACTGCCACCAAGAGTCTATCAGAGCACATCCCACCCTGTGGGTGCACAGATCCTGTCCATATAGTCCTTCAAGGAACCCTTCATGGGTGCAGTCACTAGCATTCACCAACTCTGAGTCCTTTGACTAGGGCTGAAACGAGATTTCGCCTGTCTCAAAAATCATGTCAAGAACAGGCTTCTTAAGAAATTTTCTCATCTCGAGATTCTCGCAAGAGTCTTGCAAGAAACTCAAGATTCTCGAGAGAAACTCGAGAACCTCAAAACAGCAAAAAATATTATCTAATGTACACCAGGGCCATTTTGCACATCATTTTGCAGTTCATTTTTGGGATTCCCAAGTTTCTCACGAGATTCTCTAGTTTCTCGCAAGAATCTTGAGTTTCTTGCAAGATCTTTCCAGGGCTTCAAGATTCTCATGAGATTCTCACGAGAATTAATTTTATTCTCGTTTCAGTCCTACCTTTGGCAGACTGTCTCCTGCAAAGCAATGTCTCCATCTCAGCTTCTCCAGCTGTCGTGGCCTACCAGCCTGCACTCAAACCTTTGGAATCTTAACGGTGTTCTGCAGCAACTGGAAGTGCTTCACTTCCTGCCTTCATGAACAGCTCAACCATAGGGCTCCTTCCTCTACGATTCTCCCCTGCAGACTGAGCATTTGTCTCTTACATACCCCGAACTCCCCAGGGCTAGGTGCATGGCACTGTCCTCTACCAAGCTAGCACTTGCTACTTTTGAGTCCACGCTACCATACACTCTACTACAGGAGACTGAAATTCAAAAGGAGCTCTCTTTTGTCCTGTCCTACATGGATGAATGGTCCCTAAGTAAGCTGTTGAAGGAACTGGAGTTTAAGATGGGTGGTGGAGGAGGAAAAAAAATCACTTTTTGAAAAAAATGTTAAGTAAAAAATCAACAGCATTTTGTTAAAAACCCAACCAATTCCTAATAATTTCTAAATTTGCCTGTAAGGAAATTCAATAACACGATCAGTATATCAAATAAAGGAATTCGGTAATCTCCACTTGTGTAATAACTATCTTATTTTCCTTTCCTGAAGTCCTTTTCCACACATTTCCTCCTTTAGAAACTGGAGGAGGGGGAAGGGAATAGTACCTGAAGGCTGTACAATGGGGGAAAGGAAACTGGAGTGACAATAACACAGATCATGTATTTACCATGACCATGAGTAAAAAAAATGAGGCAATCTGTGTATACAATTTGTAGAGATTAGAAAGTCAAGATAAGCAGGTGCTTGGGATACTAATCCTTATAGCAAGCCAAGGAGAAGTTGGAGGTCGATACTAGAATCTATAAATTGAAAAGAAGAAAATGAATGAAGGAAATAAAACTCTTCCGAATGTAGGTGACTCACATCTGTGTGAGTTTAATTACACAGTGAAGTCAAAGGAAGCAGATCATGTCTAAGGAGTGGACAAATCCCAGTAGGTGATTTCAGTAGTAAATGAGGCGCAGATTTGTCTCTTTTCCTCAACTCAGAGCATGAATGACTAAAGAACAGAGTTGTGGCTGATCAAAGGAAAAAACAGCAGTTTCAATGCCCGGTCAAAATTTTCACTAATAAGAGTGAGGGAAAGCTAAATAAAGGAACTGTAAAACAGTTATCAGACGAGTGCAGATATCTTCCAAAACCTTTCCGAGTACTTCAGCAGAAAACCTTTTTATCCATTCATTGGAGGGGAGGGGAAATCAAAATGTTCTTTAAAAGTACACCAGCAGGCAACCAACATTGTCAAATCATGTAGTGAGAAACTACTGGTCTCTTTTATTAATCTTTGATATAGAATACAATTAGATATCGAAATAGAACATGATGTCTTTCATTTTAAGAATGGTCTACTAGTAACACTATATTGCTGTGTTTTCTTCTCCTACTGGAGTATTTTAATGTCGTACTCTGCAGCTCAAAAGGTAAAATAGCCTTCCATTTTCAAATTTAGAATAGACACTGAACAATCATGACACGTTTGGATTACAGTGGCCCTAGCTATTTTGCTATTCCTCACCCCACAAACCTTATCAGAAAAGCACCAACTGCCAACTTATTCTGTCCCCTTTTCCCTAAATCTCTTTTCACCAGATACTTTCTTTCTTTCCCTAAATCAAATACCATCAGTTGCCCAACATCAAATTATATGAGCCATAGAGCTAGAAGGGACTTCAGGGGTCACAAGTGCAGGATTTGAAATACCTAAACCATCACAGATATAAGTGTATGAAATGCCCAGGCATATATACCACACAAACAGACACTCGTACAGAGATACTAATGGCACACATGTGCTGGCTACAGGAAAGCTGCTGCTAGCACATGTCCATTTGAGACATCCCAGTCTTCTGGGGCAATTTTCAGATCAGTGCACAAATGCATTGATCTGAGAATTGCCCCCAGAAGACCACCACCCTAGAAAAGTTGTCCAATTTGTCAAAAGGGCAAGTCAGCTTGCTTTTGGAGCAGGTGTATGACAAGCTACGCACAGGCTTCTGAGTGCACCTGGTTTAGCAAACGGGCCTCCAGATCCCGGAGGAGTTAGTACATTTAAATCAAGCGCATATGAAAATGCATAAATGTAGATACCCATGTGAAAACGTAAATCTTATCATTATTTTTTTACAAAATTCCCAAGTGCATTAGCTTTGTGAAAACAACTATTCTTATCTTATAACAGAGGTATGAAATATCAATATATAGATAGAATGATATTGAAACACATTGATGGCCAGTATCTGTAAATCTCATTTATTGCTATCCTACCTTTCTCTGAACGTGACTTGCATTTCAAATGCTAGAAAACTTCCATATTAACACAACTGAAATTGTCAGTATTGGCTGTGTAAGTTCAAGTATCTTGAACATAAATGTTTATATTCAGGAGAAAGTTTGCAAAAAAATAATAAATAAATAAAACAGTGGCTTAGCATGTTGAAATAAAATTCTACATGTTACTTCTTCTCTTGCCCAAAGCTACTGACACTGCTTGGATTAGATGCCTACAGATCCAGTCCTTTCTACATAAAGGCAGTGTATGGATGAACAACACAATAATATTTTTTTGAAATAGGGAATTTTGTGTTTCAGTCTGCCCTACTAAATGTCCAGTTAGAACAGGTTAGAACAGACTGAAAAATAAGTTGTAGAAAAGTCTCCATATTTCAAAAAATATTATTGTGCTCTTCATCCAGACACTGCCCTTACGCAGAAAGGACTAGATCCACAGGCATTTAATCCAAGCAATGTCAGTAGCTTTGGGCAAGAGAAAAAGTAACATGTAGAAACATGAAAACATGTAAAAAAAAATAAAAAAATGATTACAGCTTGGGATAGATATACATTGGTGTAACTGATATTTGACATCACCTTGATGGTAATCCAGTGATTGCAAGTAGCCAGCATAGATTTGTCAGGAAGAAGTCATGCCAGACAAAACATGTCTTCTTTTTTGATAAAGTAACTAGTTTAATGAATGAGGGAAATGTTTTGGGCAAAATATTTTTTTATTTCAGCAGAACATTTGACGAAGTAGATTTTCATTGACAAGTTTGCAAAGTGTGGGCTGAAAGACACTCCAACAAGGTGGATTTTACGGCTGAAACTCAATTCTTGGATTCTCTGTTTTTCTCAGGGAGAATCAGGGTTCTCAGTTTGTTCTTGCAAATGAGAATGAGCAGAGAAACTGTCTGGATTCTTGCTCAAAAGAGTGAGAATCTACAAACAACCCTCTCTACCCTGGCACTTGAAAAATAAAAAAGAGGGCCTTTTACATCCTTACATCCTCCCCCTCCTGTCATGTACTCACCTGGCTGCTCCAATCGCTGAGTCTCTCGCTGCTCCACTTCTCTGCAGGGAAACGGGAGGTATGAGAAGAAGGCAAAAATGGGGGGGGAAGGGGGGAGAGAGAGACACTGTGCATACACAAAATAGCTGCCAGGACTGTTCTGTGCATGAGCAGCCCTTTTCCAAAATGGTGCTGACACTGTCGGCACCATTTTGGAAATGCCCAGAACGGCCCTGGTGGCCATTTTGTGGATGTGTAGTGATGGTTTTATTTATTTATTTATTTCCGAGCTATCTTGTGAGATCTCATACTGGGGCTGAGATCTTGGCGAGTTCTCGGGCCTGCCTCCCAAAAGTCTTCTCTTTCCAGCCCTAGTGGATTCACAGCTGGTTAAAGAACCATACTCAGAGAAATGTTAATCATCAAACAGAAGGGAGATATCAAGTGGGGTCCTGTAGGGATCTATCCTGGGCCCAGTGCTATTCAACATCATTATTCATTATTTAGATAAAGGGGTGGGGGGTGGGGGGTTATTTATCCACTTCGCATATAACACAAAACTGGGATGGATGGCTAATGCTTTGGAAGATAGAATTAGAATTTTGAAAAAATCCTGATAGGTTGGAAACCTCAGATGAAATTAACAAAATGAAATCCAGCTGAGATAAATTTGAAGTCCTGCATTTCGGAAAGAAAAACCAAATGCACAAGTATAAGATGGGAGAAGCCAGGCTTGGCAGCAGCACATGTAAAAAGGCTCTATGGATTGTAGTTGATCACAAACTGTACATGAGTCAGCAATGTGATGCAACTTAAAAAAAAACACCAGTGCAGTTTTAGCCTGCATTAACAGAAGCATTGTTTCCAAGTCAGGAAAAGTAATAAATCTTTTCTTTTTGGCACTAATCACTAGGGCTACGATTCTATCACGGAGGTCACCTTTTGCAGGATTTTCCCAACGTGTGTGACTTTTGTTTTTTAATCTGTGACTGCCATGGCATCCCCAGGCAGAGACCCGGAGGAGCGGCTGCCCCAGAGGAGAACTCACCCAGCGGCATCGAAACTGCCACCGGCTGAGGTGTTGCCAGATAGTGAAAAGGCACCCTGGAAGGGCGAGACAAGAAGACACCAGCTTCTGGAGGTGACAGCCAAGAAACTCACATAACCCGAGTCAGAGGCAGAGAAGTAGGAGCTTCTCTTTAAGGAGAGGCAGCAGGACTCTGAAGCCCACTCTTAAGGGGAGATGCGATTTTCCCGTGATTTTTTTATGTTTTCTATCACAACCTTGGAATTACTTTTAAAGAAAAATACTGAATCGTAGCCCTACTAATCACTAGGAGTGTAACAGCAGAGGAAATTCTGGTTTAGGGTCTGTTTGTTTTTTCATTTTTTAAATTGGTTTTACAGTTTTATTATTATTATTAATTATTATTATTATTATTAACAAGCATTTATATAGCGCCAGCAGTGTACCTGGCACTTTACAAAGTAATAAAATAGACACGATCCCTGCCCCTAGGGCTTACAATCTGAGACAGGAGCTGGGGAGAGACATAGGAAGGCGGACAGAGGGAGAGACAAGGGGTCTAACATTCATGAAGATGCGAGGCCTCAGGTGCACATACTTGGTTTGGTTACGATGAGAATGACAGCAGGCAGGTCCATGTTGCAAGGATAAGGGTAAACCGATCATAGGTATAGGAATAGTGGCTCAGCAGGATAAAGGGTCAGACAGAGCAGAGCGAAAGAGGTGAGTTTTAAGGAGAGATTTGAAGGTATGAAGCGAGGGGGCAAGGCGGATGTGGACAGGGAGGGAGTTCCAGGCATGAGGGGCAGCAAGAGAGAAGGGACAAAGGTGGTTAGGGGAGCAGGGAAGGCGTGGAAGGGTGAGAGAAGGGACAGAGGAGGAGCGAAGTGCACGGGCTGGAGTATGGAGGGCGATAAGTGCAGAGAGGTAGGGGGGAGCAAGGTTGTGAAGAGCTTTATAGGTGAAGACTAGGAGCTTGTGCAGGATTCGTTCAGGAAGGGGAAGCCAGTGAAGCGAAGAGAGGAGGGGCTGCACATGGTCGAAGCGACTGGCGAGGTAGATGACCCTGGCAGCAGAGTTTTGGACAGAGATGAGGGGAGAAAGGTGAGACCGGGGAAGGCCAGTGAGAAGGAGGTTACAGTAATCGAGGCGAGAGATGACCAGAGCATGAACAAGAGTTTTGGCAAATGAGACAGAGAGAAAAGGGCGAATCTTAGCAATGTTATGGAGAGAGAAGCAACAGGATTTAGCAACAGATTTAATTATGGTTTTGTATGTTGGTTCTATATTTAGATCAATTAAAACCATTAAAATGATTTTTTAAATTTCAAAAAACTTTCCGGACCATTCTGTGCATATGCACCCCCATCCCCATATCAATTAGTACCCGATTCAGAGGCAAGTCATGTAAAACTACAGATCAGAAGAGTTACACCCATACTACTCAATGTGATGTTAATTATTCACACTTTAGAAAAACATGGTGTTGAGTATGTTTTCTGCTGAAAACTCTGTTGGGACAATAATTTGAGCTCTGGTGGGAATAAAGATGTCTCCTTAACTATGGACTAGTGGGGGCACAGGTGTCAGTATGGGCGCACACAGCATGTTGACACCATTTTGGTTAAGGGTGGTGGCCATTTTGCACATCATGATCTGGAGCAGGGAGGACGCTGTGGCTAGGTAGACTGCCAGAGCCGCCACAACTGCAGTGGTGGTATTTCAATCAAGCTCTCCAAGGCCGATACGCAATACTCTAAGGCCCTGGGAGATGGGAGTGGGGGGAAATACGGAACCAAAATGTGGGATCCGTAACTGGGAGGGCAATTTTGATTTCATTTCGGATTAAACCATAATGACCTGTTCTGAGCAGTTACAGATTAATCCAAAACCAAAATTACCATCCCTACTAACCCCTTGGGAGTATTTCGTCTGGTTTTGGGTGCCTCATTTTAAGAAGGACATTGACAAAGTGGAGCAGGCTCAGAGGAGGGTGACAAAGATGATAAAGGGTCTGGAAAGTAAGACTTATGAAAAAAGGTGAAGGAACTGGGCATGTTTAACCTTGTGAAGAGAAGACTAAGGGAGATATCAGACTTCAAATATCTAAAGGGCTGTCACTAAGAAGATGAGAAGGAACTGTTCTTCATTTCTACAGAGGGCAGGACTCAAATAAAGTGCTCAGTTTACAGGAAGATAGATTTTGGTTAAATATCAGGAAAAAAACTAACAACAAGAGCTGTACAGCAATGGAACAAGCTGCCAAGGGAGGATGTAGGCTCTCCATTGCTGGGAGTTTTCAAAGAGGCTGGACAGCCATCTGTCAAGGAAGCTGTAGCTGTAGTCATCCTTCATGCAATCAGGGGGTTGAACTAGATGACTCTCAAGCATCTTTCCAAATGAAGATTGTATGATTCTACAATATTTTTGCCAGTTCCCCAGTTATCCACAGTGGCAACTCTAAGTTGCTGGAAGTTATGATCCTCATCACCATTGAGTGCCATAAAGGGTTCTAGGGTTTCCCTCATCAAGCTGGCCAGATATTTTCAACTTCTATGGTCATTTTTACATGGCCCCCCCCACCCGCTCGGTGTTCGGGCGGGTGTGTATGTCAGTGTATACAGCCGGCAGTGGGGGGTGGGGGGAATGGATGTTCACTGGGTGCTCACCCATTTAAACACCAAGCTGGATGGGTGAGGGTACGGGGGCGCGTGCTCCCGCACAACACCCACCTCCGCCCATCGTGCTCCCGCACAACACCCACCTCCGCCCATCGCACACCCACCGGAAAACTGGAGGAGGGTCCGTGGGTGGAGGTGGGTCGGTGTCCGTGTATATGGCCACACAACCACCTGCACCCACCGTGGCTAAACACCCATCCCCCCACCCACCTCCATCCGTGAAAAAACGGCCTATATTGACACTGATTGCATTCCTTCTTCTATATCTCTACATTATTTCCTTATACTTATTAATTTAAAATTCTCCACTGACCTCACCTTAAGTTCATTTTTATTCTGCTTATTCAAGGTTTGATTCACAATCACATGGTTTATATGCAATTTGTATGTTATCCTCTTCTTTATGAGCATTTCAGACAAGACACTACCCACCCACTATACATGATGCAGGGCACCCATAGGGCAACACTGAAGCCCTGCAACATGTACAGTGGTTGCGTGGTGGATGGGTAGTGGGTAGAGAGTGTCTTGTGTGAAAACACCCTATGTCTTTCTGTTTTCATTTGCTCCTCCTTTGCCTTTGTTCTTTCATTTTCTGTATTTGTTTCAGTCTCTTGATCTTTTCTCTGCAACCTCTTCTTTCTTTTGTGCTTTATACTTGATTCAGGGGCATATCATTCAGAGTTGCAGATCAGAAGAGTTGCACCCATACTAGTTGATGTGATGTTAATTAATAATACTTCAGAGCAATATGGTGTTGAATATAATCTGTTTTCTGCTGAAAACTCTGTTGGGACTATTTGAGCTCTGGTGGAAATAAAGATGTCTCATTTACTACAGACTAGTGGAGGCAAGGGGTGACAGTATGGAAGCACACTACAGAATCCCATCCTCTTCTTTTAGAAAAAAGCCTGAACTTACTTCTTTTCCCCCCCTGTTCTTCACAAACACAGACATTACTGAAGACAGCCAAATATTTTCCAAAGCAGCCTTTGATTTTTGGGCAAATCAGTTTTCAGTAGTCATACTTCAGAATGTCAACCACCACTTTCCCCCTCATCCCACTTAGCACTAGCCTTCCTTATATAGCATACACATTTAGAACAGTCAGAAAAAGATCACACAGTGAATCTTGGGCCTTCCACACCTAGCCTCCAATGAGTGACTGCAGAAACCTCAGATTTTCTGAAACGACCCCACCTAGGTTCTGTCTCACTATGGTTTTTCCTTATAGCGAATGTTTTGATACATGGAAATCACATACAAATTTCATATAAATTATGAATAAATTCTCCCAAGAGTGAAAATACGCATAGCTCTCTCGAAGAACAGAGTTACTGGTAAGTAACCTCTATTTCTTCTTCGAGGATCTCCGCGATTCTCATTCTTGGGATTCACTTCCTGCTCTGCAGGCACCAGAAAACCTATCGTCAGCAGTATCCAGGCAGAATATGCCTGGAAAATACTAGAACATGGTGAGGGCTCCGCCCCCTCCATCCCCCTCCCATCCTGAAAATAGTACGGGCCCGCATCACGAGGGATGGCTAGCATAAATAGGGGGAGGAGCCCTCACCGCCTCAGTTTCTTCCAACCCCGGTCTGGAAGACCCCAGCCATGTCCATCCGAGACTGAGGGGAAAGAGGGCGGGATGTGAGAATACGCGGAGCTCTCTCGAAGAACAGAGTTACTGGTAAATAACCTCTATTTCTTCTTCAAGGATCTCCGCAATTCTCACTCTTGGGAGAGTGATAAGCAGTTTCCAACACCTACCTCAAGGAGGAGGGAGTCGAGGATGTCCCTCCAATAGTGAGTCGAGCACTGCTTTCCCCACTTGGGAGTCTGCTCTGGCTGCAAGATCCAAACAGTAGTGCTTAGTAAAGGTATGGACTGATGCCCATGTGGCAGCTCTACAGATGTCCGATAAATGTATCCCCTGAAAATTTGCAAGAGATGCTGCCGTGGCTCGAGTCGAATGTGCTCTCAGCCCCAAAGGTGGGACCTTGTCCGCTAATGCATAACATTTTTGAATGCATAGGATAATCCATTTTGAAATCCTTTGAGAGGAAATCTTGAGTCCGATCCTCTGGCCCCCATATGATACAAACAGAGAGTCACATGCTCTAATGCTCTTAGTTCGTTCAATGTAGAAGGCAAGTGCTCTTTTAACATCCAGTGGAAGATCTGGGCCCCTTCTTTGGGTACAGCATACAGGGAATCTGCTAGTTTATTGGTAGGAGATACAGAGGCGGGTTTACCCCATATGGCCGAGGTGGGTTCCATTAGCTGCTCTAGAAGCGGAAGCATTATATGCCCAGATTCCCCAGTCCCGAGGATTCCAAAGATGCGTCCCGTCTGGGATTGTTTAACTACCCTTGTGGGAAGTTTAGGGAGGGAGGATGACATCCTCCGGAGCATTGCCTAACAGGCCTTCAAATCCTTGTAGCCAGGGATATATTGGGATCCGAAATGGTATATGGAGGGGGAGGGGATATCGTCTCATCCTCCTCAATGGATGGAGATGAGGAGGAAGCTGAACAAGACGCCGATCTCCCTGGGGAATATACCCCAGTTGGTACCGTCGGTACCGCATCTTCTATCGGCCCCCCCCCCATAACGAGGTTAGGAGCTGCGTAGCCCCCGAGGGTGCTAACCTCTCTTGTGGTTGTGTCACCATGCTTCCCGGCACTGGAACCTGGATCCTAGCGTCGATGGTACCGACGTCCGGGGCGCCTGCACCGAGTCTGTCTCCGAAGGTGGAGGACAAGACACCGTAGCTGTTGGTGCCGCCCTCGGTGGTGCCGGCAGTATGTAGGACTGCTCCCGTCCTGATCATGCCAGGAAGTCCAAATCTGCGCTCGCCCTATAGGGTGATAGGCGTCGGGACCGGGACCGGTATCCTTGGATGTAGGCATACTCCTGACGTCCTTCCCGTGGATTGTAGGGTGAGCAGCAGGAGCACGATAAGCGGGATCTGTGCTCCCTATGGTACCCGAGTGGGGTCCTACGTTCATCCTGGTACCACGGGGATCGGGACCGTGACCGGTAATGCCGATGAGATTGGGAGCAGGAGTCTGCACAGGTGGCAGCGTGAGTAGGAGGGGCGGGACCGCCCGCAGCAGCATAGTCATCGGCTGTAGGGCTTGCCTTTGCACCATCACGTCTGTCGGTCCCAACATCGGTGTCGTCGGCTGCAGGGGTTGAGATTGTGTGGTCGCGCCCGTCGGTCCCGACGGCAACATTTCCTGCCTCTGAGGCACCACAGACTCCCCTGTACCGCTCCGTTCCATCGCCTCCCTTGAGGAGCTTTTCTTTTTCTTTTTCTTCTTGTCCCCGCTCTTAGTGCCTTGCTCCGAGGAGCGGACCGAACTGTGCGTGCGAGGTGCGCCGATACCGCCTTCCATGGAGTGGGCGGTACCGGAGTGAGCGGTACCAGAGATGTGGGCACCGTCCTTAGGCGGCGATGGTACCGCCGGTGCCGGTTCCATCAGAGCCTTCTGAGGCATCTCCATCACTGNACCAGAGATGTGGGCACCGTCCTTAGGCGGAGATGGTACCGCCGGTGCCGGTTCCATCAGAGCCTTCTGAGGCATCTCCATCACTGGTGCCGCGGAGTGCCGGGTGGGGAGCCTGAGAGGCCCCTCTTCTCCACCCTCCAGTGCCCTTTTTGTTAATAAGTCTTGCAGGCGGAGGGCCCTGGCCCGTTTGGCTCTGTTAGATAATACAGAACAGGCTCCGCAAGTTTGTGTGTTGTGGCCCTCTCCTAAGCAGGCTAAGCAGCGAGTGTGTTGGTCGCTGATTGATAAGGTAGCGGGGCACGAGCTACATCGTTTAAAGCCTGGCTGTTTGGGCATTCCCGCTCGTCCCGAGGGGCGGACTAAGCCCGGGGAACATCCTGTAGGCTAGGGCGGCACTCTTTACTCACAGGAGTTCTTTTAATCTTCTTTCTTCTTTTTCTTTTTTTTTTTTTTTGCTGAACAATGCTGAATAGCGCTAAGAGGTCTTCCAAAGCCACGCGGTTGGAAGGAACCGAGGCGGTGAGGGCTCCTCCCCCTATTTATGCTAGCCATCCCTCGTGATGCGGGCCCGCGCTTTTCTCAGGATGGGAGGGGGATGGAGGTGGCAGAGCCCTCACCATGTTCTAGTATTTTCCAGGCATATTCTGCCTGGATACTGCTGACGAGAGGTTTTCTGGTGCCTGCAGAGCAGGAAGTGAATCCCCAAGAGTGAGAATCGCTGAGATCCTCGAAGAAGAACCTCAGATTTTCTGAAACGACCCCACCTAGGTTATGTCTCACTATGGTTTTTCCTTATAGCGAATGTTTGGATACATGGCAATCACATAAAAATTTCATATAAATTACTGTTTAATAATCTTTTGACTGCTAGATTTGTCTGGTCTGAAGATGTAAGCTACTGCTTGTATCAGTAGCGACTGGCAAACTTTTAGACTGGTGACATGGCACGTGGGACCAACTGTTAAAAATTGACAGTACTGTGTAATACACAATGAATTTTTTAAAATAGTGAATATAGATCTAAAGAGTATACAATGTTTGTGGCATGCAAAGTAGGTGGGCAATATGCAAAGCTCTTCCCAAAGAGCAAATGAAAAAGGGGGAACTAGTAGGTCAGGTGGTAGAAAAAATAATTGGCAGGTCAAGGCTTCAAGTCTGTTTTGGGTAGGGGGCATTATATGTATGTGTTATTTCTTTCAATTTTAAAATTTGCTATTTTAAAAAATAAGAATCCATGCAGGAGAGATACCCTATACATGCCAGGAGCATGAGAAAAGTGTCATGAGAAGTTGGGCACTTAACATGCATCAGAAAATCCACAAAGAAGTGAAACCATAAGTATAAGGTGAGAGCAGATTTTTGGTTCGGCTGCCTGTCAGTCTGCAGGGAAGGGACGGTGAGAGGAGGTAGAAGCCTGGATTTAACATGCACTCACAGAATAATCTCCACTACCATACACTTCAGTCAGTTAAGACAAACTCATTTTTGGACCCCAAATGGCATTGTCCCATAATCCAAAAGCATAAGCCCTCTCCCTAGATAGACATTTTTCTATACCTGAAATGTAATTTGGCTACAGCAAAAGACATAGCTGTTGCTCATTCATCCCTTAAACAACTTTATAGTCTGGTTCTCATAGGATGTTTTAAAAGCAGAATTTCAAGGAAAAGTTTAAAACCCTTCATAGACAGCATTATGTAATATTAAATGAATATTAACACAAAACTAGGCTTCTAACAAACATGTTAATACTAAAGTTTTGAATCTCTACTTCAGCTTTTCTGATACGCATAGATCCGGTACTCTTTCATTTATCATACCCATGATAGATGCCTAGTTCTTAACTGTCTTGTAAAGATAAACCAAAACTTTTAAAAGTGTATTAAAATGCTGGGTATAATTGACATTAAACAATGAACAGGAGAACAGCAATTGTACTAATGATATAAAATACAGTTTATAAATACTCTCTTAGAATTGGATAAAATAATTAAGTCACTTATGGCCCTTCAAAAATCTTGCTGATGTGGAAGCAAGGAGTGACCTTTCTGCAAGAACTTGGTGTTAGTCTATGGAATTCACACTGCAAAATGAGAAATCTTATTATGCAAGATAAGAAGAATTTTAAAGAGCTATGACAGTGCAGTTGTAGCAGGGGGGGTCCCCAGGGCCACACGGGGCGCTGGGGTCGCACTCTAGGGAATTAGCTCACCCCCTGCTATGCCGTTCAGTCTTGAGCCTCAGCTGAAGCCCCCTCTTCCAACAAGGGGGTACCCCCTCAAGACACACCACACAGTCCAGAGGGTTTCAACCCAGTCCATTATTGGACACAACCCCGTGCCCTCTGTACCTCGGGCTGCCGGCTCAGTCGCCTCCACCCTGCAGGCCCAGGTCCATCTCTGCAGACTCAGGAGCAACACAACCTCAACCCCCCAAAGCCCATCCAGCCAGGCCTTAAACTCCCAGATTCTGGCCAAGCTTTCCCCAGGCACGAGGCTCCCTCCTGGGCACAACCTCTCCCACTTGCCTGGGTCCCTCTGGTTCTCTAACCTTCAGCACCCTGGAGAGCGTAGAGCAGGAAGGCTTGTTCAGGGAGATGTTGCTCCTCCGGCTCTCTGGCAGAGACTCTTTCCTCGCTGCCTACTTTTATACAGGTAGAGTGGGCATGGCCAGGCTTCTACTCCTCAGCCTTAAAGGGCCACTAACCTGCCCACTCTGTCCCAGGGGTTACTCAGCCTGTATCCCCTCAAGCTGCTCCCCAGCTCCGGGGTTGGCTCTGCCACACCCCTGTGTGTGCTCAGCCCTCTGCCTGGCCCACACAGTCCCCTTCTTAAAGGGGCAGCAGCCCCACCAGACTGCTCCCTGTTACAGCAGTTATAAATGCACTGATAGAATAATCTCCACTACCACCATACAATAATCTCTCCATATCCAAGGTCATAGCCTGGCTAAGGTCTGCCCGACTGGGCCAAAGTGAGCTACAGTGGGCAATCACATCTGTTGCTCTGTTTGGGGCTGCCATGGCCAGCCACCATGACTGCCTGTCATGACAGGGGGCAGGGCGCTGGGTGCAGCACAGGAGCTGGGCCAATTAGCCGCATGTTTGGTGTTCTCCCTACCCTCCTGGAGCCATACTGATGGTGGGCACATTTGTTTGGCACCCCAGCTTGAGCATGTCACTGCAGTTTTCCTCCTCAAGCTGAGTCGGGCAACAACACCACACCGCCATCATGTGTGTGTCTACCCTGTATCTCTTCAGGGTAGGTCACAGTGAGCACATTACCCCCATGCTTTAGAGTCTGCACTGAGCACAATAACTTTCTGGGCACAATTCAAGTTGCTGGTTTTAACCTATAAGTCCCTAAATGGCCTGGGCCCCACATATCTGAAAGATCGCCCCTACCATTATATTCCCTCACAACCCCTGCAGCCAGTTGGGAGCATTCTCTTACAGGTACCACCCAGCTAGGTTCAGATAATAAGGGCACACAGAGAGGCATTCTCAGTTGCTGCCCCAACGTTGTGGAACTCCCTTTGCCTGGAGGTTTGTTTAAGCCTAAGTTGAGTATCTTTCAGAGGCAGTGCAAGAACTTTCTTTTTGGCCAGGCATTTGGCAAGCGGGAATAGTGGTTGGGTAAGGTTTTTAGGGAACGTTTATATTTTTAAAAATCTATTTCATTAAATTTTATCTTGTAAGTTGTCCTGAGCCTTATAGGAAGGGTGAGGTTTAGGGTTTAATTAAAGAAATAAAGAAATAAAATCCAACCTGTTAGAACTATATACCCCACTAGGGCAAAATAATAAAGAAATGGTGGTGCACAAATGTCACGGAGGAAATATTTGTGTTCAAATTACATCAGTGGCAAAATTCCCTTTGATATTAATAGTGGAAATTGTCTTTGTGTTTGCAGATCTGGCAATAGCCAATATCATGTTACTCAGGCTTCTTATGTAGACAATGTTTTCAGTACTGCATTCTCCTACTTGAACTGCAATTCCTATTCTCCTAGTTGCATACTGACACTTTTCAAAGAAGAATCACACTTTAAATCCTTATTTGGTGCAACCTCGACTAACTACCTTCTAATTCCATTTGTTTCCCATTGTTCTAGATGACTAGTAGATAAAGCAATGAAATTTAGTTTAGTTGTGAATACATTAATTAAAATACAAATAACTACCCAGGTCAATTGTGAGAACTGTTGTGCATGTCACAAAAGATACAGTTCGGCTGCTTTCCACACATTACAAAATGGGTTATTATAATAACTTGAAAAAATACCAGGTATTACAATTCTGCAATTTTTGTAATGTGTCAATGCACTATTTCCTTTATATGCTGAGAGATCTTTGGTTGTTGTAAGAGTCACCAAATGTGACTTTTACAACGACCCTAGATCTTGCAGTATAAAAGGGGAATAGTGCATTCACACATTACAAATATTGCAGAATTATAATACCCGGTATTATCTAAAGTTATTATAATATCCCATTTTGTAATGTGTGAAAGCAGCCTAAGGCTGATGCTCTTAGAAGTCAGAAAAAAGTGCAAAACATTTCCAAATAGGGAAGGTGGATGGGTAATGCTAGCCAAGGAACTCCCATATTGTACATTTTATGTAAATCAACCAAATGCTAGAGTCCACATATCCATGAGTAGTCCATGGAACGTTACCAGGAAAGTACAGGATCACTGATTTAAAGCCCCAGGAAATTACTTTGAAATAAAATATTGCTCTGATTAAATTCAACATAGAACAAATTTGTGAGGCAGTATCGAGAAGGCATATATAGAAAACAATAATGCTGAAAACTAGTTCTTGTAAATAATAACAAAGGCATATTTTTTTAAAAAAAATACTTGTCCATAAATTTATTCAGAAAAATAAAAACAATTACTAGAAAATGTTATTGAAATATGAAACAATTGTTATACAGAATAGCAGAGATAAAAATATTTACAACTTAGATTTGGTGAGCATAAGAGAGAATAAAAAACATGCTATTAAGAAGCATTTGTCACCTAAATAGCAAATGTGTGTGATGCTGTATTATTCTTTATAGTATTTCCAAGTCATGAAATGAAATTGACTTTTCTTGGTTCATTCTGTGCTTTCTTTATTGCAAGCCATTGCATAAAATATTTCATTTTTCTAACTAAAATTTTAGCCTACCATCCATGAAAAATGATCCGATAAACTTCCTGGATTAGTCTTGGAAATTAGGAGAGTGAATGTGTTTTCCTAAGACAACACAAAATGAGCATGCCAGTGTGATGTTAGTAGGGAATTTATTGTTGTTGAAGATGCTATTGTATGACTCAGTCATGAAACTGAGATTTTGTTTTTTACAATAAGTAAGAAAAGGACTCACCAAAAGTCACTATCAAGGAATTACCAGGCCAGAGATGTAGGAAAACAACCAGGGACCCATGTTCACTGAATTTTCCCATTGTTGCCATTGAGGAAACACAGTAAACATGGGTCCCTGAGAATAACCAAGAGAAGAGAATGGCAAAAGTCCAATAAAGATAAATTATTAGATACATACAGGATGATCCATCTTGTCAAGAGCAAAATAGTGTTCAAGGAAAATCGGGACAGGTTCTGACAGGCCTCAGGCCAAGCAAAAGCTGTAAGACGTCTTGATATCAAACTGACGGATAATGCAACTCCTATCCTACTCAATTAGCAAATAGTTGTGCTGATTTATTCAAGGTGTATGAATTAATTGCACTGATCACTGCTAAGGACATACCCTTTCTACCTACTCTCACAGCCCCACCTACCCCCTTTCAACTATTCCACAGATAACTTGGATTATTCATTCTACTATTATTTATTATTATTATTATTATTATTATAAGCATTTGTATAGCGCCAGCTGTGTACCTGGTGCTTTACAGAACAATAAGGTAGACGCGGTCCCTGCCTACGGCTTACAATCTAATAGACACGGAGGGGGGAGACAAGGAGAGGGGCCATAGGGAGTGACAAGGGATAAATGACATTCAAGCGAATACGAAGTCTTAGGTGCACGTGCTTGGCTTGGTTGCAGTTAGGTAGGAGTCTGCGGGGAGGGCAGACAGTATATACTGAGAGGAAAGTTCTAACAGGCGTTGGGAAAGGCAGTGAGGAAGAGGTGGGTTTTGAGGAGGGATTTGAAGGTGCGAAGGGGGGGGCAAGGCGGGAGGGCGCAAGGCAAATGTCATCAGGGAGGGAGTTCCAGGCATGGGGGGCAGCAAGGGAGAAGGGGTGAAGGCGGTTAGGGGAGCAGGAGAGACGAGGAAAAGCAAGGGAGGAGACAGAGGAGCAGAGAGTGTGTGCAGGAGTGTGTAAGGAGATTACGGCTGAGAGGTAAGGGGGAGCCAGGTTGTGAAGGGTTTTGTAAGTGAATACCAGGAGCTTGTGAAGGATGTGTTCGGGAAAGGGGAGCCAGTAAAGTGAGGAGAGGAGAGGAGAGGCTGCACGTGGTCGAAGCGACAGGCTGAGTGGATGACCCTAGCAGTGGAGTTTTGGATGGAGATAAGGGGGGGCAGGTGAAAGCGGGGGAGCCCAGCAAGGAGGAGGCTGCAATAGTCAAGGCGAGAGATGACCAAGGGTTTTGGTCGAGGAGACAGAGAGAAAGGGGCGAATCCGAGCAATGTTATGGAGGGCAAAGCGACAGGACTTGGCAACAGAGTCAATGTAAGGTTTAAAGGAAATGTGAGTATCGAAGATAAAGCCCAAGCTATGGGCTTGGGAAACGGGACGGATGGTGACCCCATCGATAAGGATAGACAGGGAAGAGGGAGAGGAAGGGTAGGGATGCCTTTTCTACAGATGCCTTTTCAATTTGTCTCTCACTGTCAGACAGTTTCATGTATTCTCTTCCCTCCCCATTTTCCAACGGACTGTTTTCACAAACAAGCTCTGTTGTACTAAGCACTGTTCTCATTTCCACCTGAGAATTCCTACTTTTCTCACGTACCTTTCTCCTGCCCTAATATAGAATTATTTCCCTTACTAGGTGCTGGTGTTGATCTATAAAGCCCTACACGGTCTGGGCCCCACATACCTTGGGGACCGCCTCGCCCGCCGCACCTCAGAGTCATCCCTGCAATCTACCGGGAGTGCCTTTTTGGAGGTCCCCTGTGTAAAGCAGGGGAGGGGCACAATGGAGAGGGCGTTCTCGGTGGCTGGGCCGAGGCTCTGGAATTCCCTCCCAGAGGAAGCCCGTCTGGCCCCAGGCCTGTTGGCGTTTCAGCAAGCCTGCAAGACCTGGCTGTTCACCCAGGCCTTCGGAAGGGATGGTGGGAAGGTGGGGTAGGGGGGGATTGTATTTTTAAAACATTGTTTTAATGACTTTTATTGTGTGTTTTTATGCTGTAAGCCGTCCCGAGATGCCGTAGGCATGAGGGGGTGGCTAACAAATATTTATAAATAAATAAATAAATAAATAAACAAACAAACAATTTCCCCCCCTTTTAGTGAACAGAAAATAAATTTTAAAAAGAACCATTTCCCTGATTGACCTGGGCTTCTCCAAATCAGTTAATACAGGATAACAATTTAGAATCAGCATTTTAAAACTATAGCATATGTGCATCCACATAGGGATTCCATTGCAGAAATCATTATATTTTATATTTTTATTGTAGTTTGCTGCTCTGAGCTGCCTGTGGCGAGAAGAGCGGGATAGAAATGCATTAAATAAATAAATGCTACAGTAACCTGCTTCAAGAATTCCTCGTCAACCAATTACATTATTATTTATATATAGCATTTCCACTGTTCAGAATGTTCTAAAATACTTAATTAGTTCACTCTCACACAACCCTCTGAGGCAGGTCATTTTACAGATGGAGAACTGAGAATGTGAGGTAGTGACTTGTCCAAGACTACCCAATGTCTTCATGGCTATGATGAGATTTGAACCAGGGTTTCAAAGGTGCAGGTCCAACACTTATCCACTACACTACACTGGCATCAGAACATTTTGTTCTGAGGATCATCAGATGCAGGTAATACTGTGCCTTTGTGAGGGATGTGTGGGTGGATTTCCTTTTTCTGTCTAGGCCCTCTCTCCTTCTTGGATTAGATTGATTTCTTCTTTTGTCTAAAAATATCTCTGAAATAAACCATTCTCATATTTTTATTCATCTCAACACTTTTAACAATAACTCCCAATATAAACATCAAGCACTATTTTAACCGCAAGAGGGTTTTTTTGTTTTTGTTTGTTTGTTTTAAAGTATTGTGTAGCAAACGTATGCAGCTTTCCCCCTGCCGGTTATACTAGCCATTGGATAATTTGCCAGGCCACACTTCAACTCTGTGACAAATGAGTACACCAGCCTCTACCGTAGTGGTTCCCAAAGCTTCTGCCTGTGACCTCATTTTGAGACAAATATAATCCCATCACCCCAGACAACAAAGGCAATGCAAAGTGTATCCTATATCAGTTGGGTTGCAACTCCATCTACAGATGGCACATCACCACTTGGGATCCCAACCCACTCTTTGAGAACCTCTGCTCAACCAGCTTCCTGAAAGTTAAAATAAATAATAATGAAGGAGGAAAAATATAATAAATTATAAAATTATAAAATAATAATAATAATTAATAATGTATCTTAATAAGTTGTAGAAAAGAAAAGAAAAAAAACATCAATGAAGACACCTTTGTTCAAAGAGTTGGAGCAGTCAGAAAAGCAAAAAAACCAAAATAATCCCCTTGTCCACCTAAGATATTAAGCTGGATATGGATATAAGCAGTTTGACATAAAAGAAAACTTTTTTTGGCCAAGTTCAAGTTATAGTATGTAGAGAAGACAGCATTTCTTTTAATAGCTCCACTCTACAGGTGAAAGGAATATCTGACAGGAACGTACTATCCATCAGATTTAGGTGCTCAGATCCAAATTCACCTAATCATATGTGGCCTGCTCCAAGGGTGGATATTGTTCAGTTAGTTTAGTTTACTGGTTCGGCTTTTGCCATACCCACACACCATATAAATACAGAAATACAAAAATACAATACAACATATTAAAATAAATCTATACACAATCAAAATCAGTGTTCCTAAACTGACCACATACAAAATTAATATTACACATCCAAAATCTTTTATAAAACCTAGCCCCACGGGGTTACTAGCATAATGGCTCTAATAGGGGAGGTGATCCAAGACCTACACATAACAGCTCATCCACACAAAAAGTTATCATCGCCAAGGTAATAACCTTTACCCTACATAGGGACCACTGACAGGTTGCCTTCCCTTCACGGGATATGCATGTGGCTAATACTTAGCGCCTGGATAGTAACTGCCAAGATATAACCAATGGCCCAACAACAGAGTAAATATCCATAAGGGGCACAAGGGTCGCAAGGAGGGTTACACAAACACAATCACTCAAATCAATTCTCCACTCTTGGGGTTCCCCCAATGTTGCACATTTCTCTTCCTTATATAATCCCTACTCTAAAGTAGGCCGGTTAAGCTCCACCACCTAGGCAGTTGTCTATACATTTAAACATCGGGTTCTATTATAACCTTAAGGTAAGCAAAATCTAACAAAGTCATTTGCTTAAAGAAATCCTCAGCCTTTCTTTACATGTCGGCCTTTACCGCCTTCCGTTTTTTGGAGGCCAACCAACCAAAGGTTGCCAAGGACAAGGCAGCTCCCTGAGTAGCCAAGGAGAGAACAGCTTTATACCCTTGGCCTGGCTCAGAATACAATGCCCCATCAGTAAACGGTAGAAGCCAAATGGCCCTAAGGTCCCTATAATAGGGGCATTCCAATAAAAAGTGCTCAACCGTCTCAACCCCCCCTTTGGGGCAGGTACATAGTCATTTGTAGTAGGGAACTCCTTTGTATCTACCCTCAACCACAGCAGTCTGCACCTGCTGAAAACAGAGGAGCGTGTAACCTCTTAGAATATTCCGATTCATCAAATTATCCAGATAGAGCTCTCTCCCCCACACGACCTTAACTAGCGCAAGCCAGGGGGCAACTCTCCAGGTCCCTAAAGCCGCTATATCCCCTTGTTGAGTTATATCTGCCAGCCTAGTCTGAACCTCCTTCTTAATTATATTTATTGATTTACCAGCAAAATGGTCAAAAGAAAAGCCTTGGCTCTGGAGCAACCAGTCCAAATACCTAAGCCAGGGGTAACCTCCTGGGCCCGTATACAACGCCTCCTCATACGGGCATTGACGTGGTAGCAAATTCTCTTGTAGGGAGAGCAGCCTCAGCTAATAACGAATCAAAATAAACTTGGCAGCCAGGTCAATGGAAAAAACACCCATCTCTGCCCTCAGGACTGGGCCCGGGGCATCCTTCCCCACCTGCAGCATCTGATGCAGGAACATGTTCTGGACCTTCTCCAGAGGTTGAATTATAGGGTGGGGGATGATGTCCAGACCAAACACCATCGCGGGTGGGACCTTAGTTCTATAAACGCTCAAAAATGTAGAAATTGGAACCCCCCAAGATATCCTTGCTGCCCTGCCTATAGCACCAGCCAATTGTACTGCTCTTGCTACTCACCGCTGTATATGCTTGGCCCACGTACCCTTGCATGAAAAGGTTACCCCAAGGTAGGTAAAAAAATGGACCACTTCAAGTGGTTGTTGGTTAATCATCCACTTGACTGATGATTTACGTCTGCCCAAAATCATTACCTTGGACTTCTGGGGATTGGACAAAAGTCCACTAATGGTACAATAGCCGTCCAGCATTTGAATTAGATGCTTTAGCCCCATGGTTGTCTGGAAAATGAGGACTAAATCGTCTGCAAATTGTAATAAACTGACATGGTACGGACCGATCCTGGGAGCATGCGTCTTCACCGATTCCAAAGATTTTACCAGATCTGCAAGGTAAATGTTAAATAGTAATGGGACCAGCACACACCCCTGCCTAACCCCACTTTTGTTCGGAATGTACCTACTCAGATGATTACCAGGGCCTATTTTAACTCTTGCTTCATTGTTGGAATAGATTGAGTTAAAAGTGACAAGAGATTATTATCAATCCCCAGTGCAACTAGTTTGCCCCAGAGGCTGGCCCGGGGAATCAAGTCAAAAGCTTTTGTTAAATCGACAAAAGCGAGAAACAGTCTCCCCCTCCTAATCCTCTGGTACTTATGAATTATGTGTTGGAGTATAAAACAACAATCAGTTGCTGACTTTCACTTACCAAATCCAAACGGTTCTCATGAGATGATAGAATTCCCCTCCACCCATTGCTCCAGATGCTTTCAAACACATTTCGCAAATAATTTGCCCACAGCTGACAACAGACTTATGAGCCAGTAACAAGCTGGATCACTTGTGCAGCCCTTCTTATAGATTGGCACGGTATTGTTCAGTTCAGTATTGCTCAGCTGAAATTCGGTTTGCTCATGTTCAGTCTGGCCATCTGTTTGATTTGTTCTGTCCGGTTTGGTTAAGTTTGGCCGTTGTTTGGTTCTGTTCTGTTCTGTTGTTCAGTCTGGATGGCTTCGGTTAAGGCTTTTTGTCTGAATTAGTTCAGTTATTTGTTGCTTAGTTTGGATTTGTCTGAAAACTGTGCAGGCCTTTCCAGTCAAACCCCTAACTGAACCTCTTAAAAACTGGACCAAACACAAACCAAATACAACACAAACTGGACTGAACCCCACAACCTTGAGACAACCATCACGAATTGAACCCCTCACCTGAAGGAACCTGAACCAAACCGAACCAGTTCAGAACTCTGCTCCAACTCAGATGTTCACCCACCAATCCGATTGGAAGAATAATAACTGCAAATAAGATGTTCAATATTCATTTAATCTCTGTTCCATACCATGGGTGAAAGGTGACGGTAAGTGAGGTGGCTCCCTGGCTCGTGAACCACTGCAGGTGCCACTTGTGTTGAGGGGGGGGTTCACATGTGCAGCCCTTAACCCAGGCATGAGGTCTGCCAGCACAGGTCCCTCCACACCCCAGACCAATGCCATGCAGCAAGATAGGGCCTGGAAAGAGCTGGTCCCAGAAGTTGAGGACGGCTCCTCTCAAGCCCTTCCCCCACTGTCTATTTGGTGTGCACACCCGACCATCCAAACAGCTGATTTCCAATCCCCCTATAATGAGCTATTTGGTGCATGCATCTCCCGCCCCCCCCATAGCTGATGAAGGTGCTCCTGAGGGATTCTGGCCATTCAAAGTGACAGGAAGTCCCTCAGGAAGCTTCTGCAGGGCTGGCTCCTGGTCACTTGGGAAGCGTTGGCACCACTTTCCTCCTTCCAGCTGGGAAGCACAGGAGAGGGAGGAGCAGCCTTTTCCAAGTGACAGGGAGGCCTCCCCACCCCACCCCAGGGAGCAGCTGTGGGACTGGCTTCCAGTCACTTGGGAAATCTGGGCACTGCTTTCCCAAGTGACATGGAGCCCTCCTCAGCAGCTGCTGTGGGGCTGGTTCCTGGTCACTTGGGAAGCCCAGACACTGCTTTCCTCCTTCCAGCAGCCTTTCAGTTGAGAAGCTTGGGTGCTACTTTCCCCCTTTCACTGTTGGAAACAGAAGGGAGTGCCAGGGCTTCCCAACTGACCGGGAGCCAGCCCCGCAGCAGCTGCCCAGGGGAGGGCTCCCTGTCACTTGGGAAAACTCGCTCCCCTCTCTCCCAACTGGGAGGTGCTGCTGGAAAGGGGT
>QEPC01008788.1:778872-808209 GCA_003113815.1 Sphenodon punctatus
CTCAGCAGGTAAGGAATGTAAGGTTAGGGAAGGTGGAGCCTACTGCCAGAAGGTCCTATATGAGAGACGTATGTTAGGATCAGAAACCAGAGATTCCTGGACAGCTCTGGGACTGCATACAAGGAAAAGCCTATATTCGAGATCTACTCTTGGAGCCTCACCTTGATGGTTATCTGCATTCAGAAGCCACCCACTGTTTGGGGTTCCCACCATCATGCCTTAAGTCAGAAGATGATTGGGCCTTTGCTATGGCAGGCCCCTCAGTATAGAACTCATTCCCTCCAGATATTTATCTTAGTTCCTACCTCTTCATCATTAAAAAGCGTTATTTTCCAGATGCTTTTAGGATCCACTGCTGGTTCACCTTAATGGATTGTATTTTGTACTCCTCCTTTATCTTTCCCTTTCAAGTTGTTTTTAAATGGATTTTATATTGTTTTATTGTATTTTATGGCTTGTGAAGCACTCTGAGCACCATTTGGTGGGGGGCCAGGTACTATAAACATTATTATTATTATATTATTATTATTATTATTATTAATAAATAATTTGAGACTGATGTATGACAAAGAGACCCCAGAAAACAGAACACATGGAGATTGACTGTGTCAGTTGCATCTCTTTGGCAGGGGAAATTGAGGCAGGAGTCACGTGGGACCATGTCATATGGTCCAAATTCTCTAGGTGAAAAAAATACCTATGAAAATGTGCTCTCATTTAAGAAAGCAAAACTCCCACCAAAACAGAAGCAAATTACATGAGCCTTACTGCAGTTTCATTTATACTATGTATATGTACTGAAAAGCCACACACATTAGGTGTGTTCAGGAAAAAAAATATACTTAGTAATAAAAAATAAACGACTATATAAAGGCCTATTTTAACAACAACAACAAAAACCCTCTAACTTCTGTTTTTGTGTTTGATTCAAAGCTCTTTGGGTGAACAGTCAAACAAGCTCGAACAATGTGTCCTTCATCCTGATTGTGGCTTCTGACCACTACCACAATAGAATGAACAAAACTATGCAAACACTCCACAATCACTTTTTCATCAGAGAGAGAGAGAGAGAGAGATTTAAATGAACTATTACACAAATAACCATAATTAGGTTACTATTTAGATGGCCCAGTGGCCAAGTGGATGGACAATGGCCAACCACCAAGCTGGGAGGGGTGGGGAAAGGGTAGGTTGGAAGCTGTGGTCCCTGCTCCATACTTCATTCTCTGCCCCTGGGGTGGGCTCCTTCCTCTTCCACTTGGGCTCTTGCCTACAGGGATTGCAATGGAAGAAAACAGACAAGGTGACACTGGAAGCTATGAAATATAAAAGCAAAGGGGAAAAAAAGCTAAAGGCAGAATTTCAACTGAGAGGGAAAGGGAGGCAGAGTAGGTACCAGCTAGAGAAAGTGAAGGAGTGGATAGAGAGACAACTGAAAAACAACTGAGAACCTAGTCCCAGAAACAGAGGGAGTGAAGAGGATCAAGGAGGAGGGGGTGGTTGTAGAAGGCAGCAGAGAGAACTAACATGACAAGGATAGAACAGAGGCCCTTTGACATGTCTATGAGGGGGTCTTTGGCGATTTTGGCAAGAGTGGTCTCTGTTGAGTGGAGAAAATGCAAATTAGATTGAAGGAGGTCAAGGANTTTAGGCAGTCAGGCACCCTGCCCTCCCGAAGGGAGGCACTAACCACCCCAGCCAGCAACGGCCGAAACATCTCCTGGCTAGCTTTCACCAGACAGGATGGGCATGGATCTTGCTCACAAGTAGTGGCATGAACAGATCCCAACAAGGACTCGAAATCAGCAGACGCCACCATCTGATACTGATCCCACAAAACAGGACAGGACGGGGCATCCATAGTCCCAAGATGATCCACCGCAATAACTGTGGCACCAAAATCATGGCGGATGCGAGCGATCTCGCAAAACATTGTTTACAATCATTATTATAATTGATCTCATCATTCAATCAAATCTGTATTGTGTAAAAAGGGAATTGGTGCAGAGACCCAACACACTAGAAGGCTCAGATGTGATAAGAATGCTGCAATATCCAGGACACCCTACAGATCACTAAATGGGTACCCCGGTTGTTCAGAAATAATTTTGCAAGTTTATTAAGCAAGAGAAGAAAGGGAAAAGGAAAGAAATCAAATAACTTTTTTTTTTAAAAAAGAAGCATTTTCCACCTGCTATTCCAGATAGAATTCTTATTATTTTTTTATAATCTATAAAGAAATTATGCCATCTTAAGAAACGCTGTACAGTGATGAAACCAAGGGAAATCCAATTAAAAATGACAAATGGTTCTTTTAATGTAGCATGCTTCATAGTTAACCAGTCAAAAACTGAGCTAAGTGATATTTCCAAGAAAAATCAATAAAGTTCATGACTAACTCAAGAAATTTTAGGACAAAATAAGGAAACATAAGAACTTTAAATTTGAGTCCTTTTTTGGAAAACACCTTTCTGATCAACAAAATGCACAGTTATAAAAAGTAATTACCAATATAAGTAAGCTTGACTTCAATGTAATGTATTCAACTATCTAACCAAAAAGAATATAAATCTAAATAATAAAACAATAAATTTTACCCCCGTTGTTATAGCATTGCAAAGATATTCCTCATAGAAAACCCTATGACTATCTTAGGTCTATATGGACCGAATTTTCCTTTAGTCATATTTGAGGTTTTAACAGACCGTTTATGTAGTTCTAGCCTTGTTTGCAGTTGCGAAAGTGATTGCCAAACAAGTTTGTTCACAGTAGCCTCACTGAAGCAAAAGGAAGTGTAAGAAGATTAAGTGGTTTTAGCACTGCAGACTTTGTTCTGCTAATTCTGGTATAAGCTAGCCCATGTTATGCATCTCTTTTCAAATTGTTCAGTATCATTGATTTGTTTCCCCCTATTTCCTTTGTTTTTCTTCATTTACCATTTCAATCTCCCCTCCTTCTCTAACCTAGATGAGTCTATTATATAAAGGGACTTTTGGAGGTATACAAATGGTGCATAACTAGCCAAGTGCAGGCTTACAAAGTCAGTTCTGTGCAAAAGGTTGCACCATAGGAAGAAGGGAGAAACCTGCTGTGTGTCCCCCAAGGACTCTTGTGGTAGGAAACACACTGTGCCATAGAGACTCTGAAGGAATCCGGTCCCAGCAGTAGAGATGGGAACGCATAGGGGGTAGGCTGCCCTTTATAGAGGTCTGCAAGGTGCAAAAGAGGTACAGCACAGAATAGTGCTCAGCACATGAATACCATGCGGGAGGAGCCCCAGCAGTGGCTGAGCCCCTGTCCTCTTCCTGCCCTGCTGAAGCACTTGAATTCCAGCTGCTACATATGCTGTCTCCTCCCAACCTTTGCTGGGTGCTAGTCAGTGAGCCTAGAGCAGTGATTTCAGCAGGCAATGGTCACCTTCACTATGGGAGATGGTATCAGCAAGGGGTCTTGCCCACACGCAATTTCCCTCAAGCGTTAGTCAACCTTTACCTATAATACTAAAAAAAAATAATTAAAAAAAATAGATTGTTTAGCAGACCCATAGATTCTATTTTTCTTGTCAAAAGGATTTGTAAATGAGTCAAAACAACTTTTTTGATAGTAAACAGAACTATTATTGAAAGGAACAATTTCAAGTACTATTTAATTCAAGAATTTGCATGCAAAACTTCCATTGACTTCTATAGCAGTTATGCAAGCAGAACAGGTTCTAGCCCATATATTTTTTAATTCTCTGTCAGTGGGAGGACTGATGAAATTCTATAAAGCCTGAATCAGGTGTGGAATCTGGGGCTCTATATTAAAACTACAGCTGCTAGTACACAACTTAAGCATACAGCAAAATCTAAACCTTTATCATCAGGCTCAAAATTCTCTTCTTTGGGAAGCATTATAGATGATCATTTAGTTGTGATTAGGGTTGAGTTACCTAGACAGAATACTAGATATTCTCTAATTTAGTTTTCTGGAAACTTTTTTACACGTGAAATAGGCAGAGTTGCTACCCTATGGTAACAAATAGGGCTATAGCATTATCCAGCTCTTTTTTCTATCTAGGTCTGAAGATTTATTGACAACGTCCTCGAAGTCTAGCTGCTGAAAACAAATCACTCTCATGTGACATTAGTGATAACTCATTCCACATACTCTGTCCCAGGATAGAATTGGTATTATTTTTAAATCAGTGAGCTACTTTGGGGGAAAAGTAGTGCTCATCTTTATTGTTTGTGACAGACATTAGAGACCTGAATAAATAAATTTATCAGCTTATTCTACCTCAAATTCTGTTGGGTATTTGTATAACAAATTGGCAGTTCCAGTACACATGCAATCGGTAGCAGATAAGTATCTAATATTGTAGCCAGAAATTCAGTAAGATGGAAAAAAAGATGGAACAAACGTTTGCTGCTAATACAATTATTTAATGGCAAGATTTTTTTTTAAAAGATTGAACATGTGGAGGCTGGCTATACTGCGCTGATCCTGAAGATGCATAATTTGGATTTTGTTGGGTTTTTAGGTTCAATGTTTATACTTATTTTGTACATAAATTTCCCACCACCACATACCTGTGAGAGGTAGGGTCCTCAGCCCCAGAACACTTTTGAGGAGGTTTCAGTGGGGGGCTGGCCAGGGAGAAATGGAGGCCCCCTCTCCTCCTTCTGTCTGGGGAGGAGAAGGTTAAGCCTGGCATGGAGATCAGGGACAGGTGAAGGAATTAAAAAATGGGCTGTTGACCTGATTCAGGGACTTTTGGCTGAAACAGGGCTGGCGTGAAGTACCTTCCTAGCCTGTTATAAAAAAGGAAGCACAGGAGGAGGGCTGGCACAGAGGTAAATGTTCCGGGATGCATCCCAGGAGCTCATTAAGGCTGAGTCAGGTCTGGAGGCAACAAGAGAGAAACCGGACGGGCCCTTCCGCTGAACACCTGATTAGTGCAGCATGGGTGGAGGTTCCCCGGCCACTGCAGGAACCACAGTCCCAGCCTTCCCTTCCATGCGGTCTGGTGTCTTGTGGCGTCTGAGAATCTCCCTGTTGGGTGTGGTGTCAAAGAAGGCTGCAGGAGAGTACCGTTTGATACACCACCTGTCCTATTTGCAAGAGGCATCTGTGAATGACGCCATCCCCATGGAGGTCTGCACCGTTCAGTACTCCACTTTTGACTGGGCAGTGGAGATACTGCAGTTGTGTGGAAAAGGGGCCATGATGGTGAAGAGTGATATGAAGTTGGCTTTTCAACCCCCTGGACTTCGACCTGTTAGCTGTTGATCTGTCCAACCCCCTAGACTTTGACCTGTTAGTTGGTGACCTGTCCAACCCCCTGGACTTTGACCTGTTAAGTTGGTGGTGGGATCCCAGTTTGATGGCTCAGGTAGGGCCCTTCAAGCAGGTGACGTGACATGGGGTGAGGGGTCTTTCACGCTGCACATGAGATGGTCCAAGGCAGGGCAGAGAGACAGGGGAGCATACGTTACCCTACATGAGTCAAGTGACCATCTCATATGTCCTGTGGCTGCAATAAGGATATATGTGGAATCGTGCCAGCAGTCAGGCGGTCAGCTGTCATACATGACTTGGGTCTACCTCTGACCCAGTATCGGTTTGTGGCAGTGATGTGGTGCTGCTTGCATAGCTTAATTCCTGGAGGATTTATTTGGGGTCACATTCTTTCCATATTGGTGCAGTGTTGTCAGCAGCTGCAGCAAGTTCTAGTGAAGGGAACAGTCAAGCATTAGGAAAGTGGCACTCGTGGGCTTTCCAGTCTTATGTTTGACCTCTTGTAATCACCCAACAGGGACAGTATTGACGACCCAGTTAGTTAGTTTGGGTTGGGTTATGGTTGATGTTTATAAGCTTTGCTTTTACTCAGTTGTCATATTCTAATCTAATCGCTCCAGGATCAAGTATGGGAACATCATAGAAGCTGGTATGGATCCTGGGGCATAGTTACTTGGCAGCTGAAGCAGCTAGACGTACCATCTGGGGCACAGGCAACTGGTGACTGTTAATAGAGAGGGGCACAGAGCACCCCCAACCCCAATCCTGAGCCCCCCAGAGTTCCTCCCTCTTAACCCACCCCAATCCAGAGCCCCATCCCCAATCCAGAGTTCCNTTTATGACACTTTTACAGCAATTTCCAGCACTTAGCTGGCACTTTTGGGTCTCCGCAGCTCCTGGGGTGTGTGCAGGGCACACATGGAGTGCTGGGATCGGCCCTTTAGCAGCTCTATTCAACTTTCAAAAAATAATGACAATTATCGACAACAGTGGAAATGCTGGCGAGTTTCCGCATTGCATGAATGAAAGTAAATGAACTGTTTCCAACAGGAACAGCATTTGCTGCGATTCGTCATTTCAGGCCTAATTGTAATGATAGTGTCATTTCCAGGAAAGATGAACCACAATCTTCTTAAATATAATACAAATGTAGGAAGCCAAAATAGAAAGATAAACACATACTGACATAACATGGGAAAGCTTTTGCCTCTGGCTGAAATCAATGGAACTTACAAGTGCATTTAGGAATGCAGCCTTAGATTTCAATTATGTTCTATAGGAATAAATCTGACTGAGTTTCATCCAGAATCAGTGAATGAAAGGTCAAATTCTTTAGTTAGCTGCCCAAAGGAAAGAAGGCCTCGGCATAACTCTTGTGAACTATCAACCTTGCACAATGACGAGATCCTGAATTACCTATGGCTGAATTTTATGTAGGGGAACAGGAATCAAGGACGGGTGTGAAAGGGGTGGAAGAAGAAATAATAATGATTAACACAAGTCCAAGTGTAGCAGAACAAAAAAATCCTTGCTGAAAGTAGATGGCATCATCTCAGTAGCTCACAGCCCAAGTGGCTGGATTTTTTTTTTGTTATGTTTTTTGGAAGGAAGGTGATTATTATTATTATAAACATTTATATAGCGCCAGTAATGTGACCTGGTGCTGTACAGAACATAGAAATAGAGTGGTCCCTGCCTGTGGCTTACAATCTAAAAGACAGAATCCGTTGTTTGTTTGTTTGTTTCAATAGTGCTGTGTCAAACCTAATAGTTTGGAAATGAATAAATTCCATGTTGTACATTCCTGACCTGCAAACAAATTAAATGCATCTCTTTGATTGTATTGTTAAATATGTCCTTTGTCAGAGTACCATGTAGGCATATTACCAGTTTGAGCACTAATCCCTTACTGACAGAACTGTTTAGACCTCATTAAATTGGCATGCAGGAGTATGTCTGAATCATCACCCATGAAAGAAAGGTCACTTACACATAACTGTAGTTCTTTCAAGGTAATTTGCTGTGTGGCTCCACATTCAGCGAATGAGGAATATGCAGACAATTATCTTCAAGAATTACAGTTGCTGGATAAATAAACTTTCCTTCTCCCTTGACTATTGCCTTTATGAATTCCCATCTCTGTGGCCATTATTAAGCAGCAATAAATTCTAAAGGAGGTGGGTCTGGAAAATATTAATTGAAGAAAGATTGCAGGATTACTCTCCAGAAACAAGATTTAGATCCATAAATCAAATTCAAAAAGCAATGCAGCATAAACATACACAAGGAACTCAAAAGAGCAGCTGTCTATATTTCTGTTCTGGGTTGTTGTTCTTTTTAAATATGTCTGAGACATATAGCGGAGGCCATTTTCAGTCTTGCTAAATGTGCTCCAAGACACCATTTTATTAGATTATCTGCCACTAAGGCCATAGCAATTATGAATAACAAATCCAAGTCTCTGTATTTCGGACCATTCAAAGGAGAATGTTCTCTACCAAGTAAAACCATAATATGTATTCTGAATATATGCAGTATTGGCACATGTGGGGGAAAAGATACGAGAACCTAGCCACTGTTATGGTTAATGCTGGAAAATAATTCTAGTTTATTTGTGGAAAGCAGAGTGCATCTAGGTAGGAGATGGGGCCATAGGTAATTTCTAATCTTAAAAGATAAGAGGTCTGAGTCATATTAGAAGAATGTGAAACTCCTTGACAAAAGGAACAATTGGCATATGTTTTACAATGTCTTTTTAATACTTCTCTACTGTAAAATACCTCACCTTTCCTCCTCTATTTGTTTTGCTTTTTCAAAGCAGAGAGCTTAATGCATAGATTCTTCCCATTGAACATTTCCCCATCTTTTACTCTACTTTCTAACATACCGCTAATGCGCAGAACATTTGCTCCTGTCTCTTATACACATCTAGATGTGTATAAGAGACAGAGCTTGACCTTGCTACAGCAGAACCAGGGTCAAGGCTTCAGAGGTCAAGGAGTGGGTCTGCTTCACTCATGGGCTGAAGTTCCGCTGAAGTTCCGCTCCGGGTCTGTGAACATTCTTGTCAAGGATAATGGCAAGATACTAGGCTTCAAGCAAGCTCTGCGTGGTGTAGCCTTTGGAAATGGGAGGAAGGCTGCACGCACACCCTTTCTCACCCCAAGCCATTCATTAATGTTAAAATCTCTAATGTCTAGTTCAACGCTAATTTTTTCTTTCTTTCTGAAAATACTGCCCTAACTGAAACTATCAACAGTGTGTGGGGCTGTTTCTGTGAATATGTTCAGTTTATGTAATTAATTCTATGTTGAATGCTTCCATAGGAGAACAGATCAGAATTTACATATTAATATTTAACCTGCTGAATTAGCAATTATATCAAGAGCCTTGGCCCCATTAATTATGTTTGGTACTGGCATTGCAAAGAAGCTTACCTGTCAACTGGAAAATTCTCTTTACCAAACAGAATCCTACTATAGCACAGCAGCACCGCAATGGTTTCTATCTATGCTAATTTAAACTCCCCTGCACAAAGAATATCGAGGAGGCAAGTGGTATGGCTGGATAGCAGGCACAGTGGAGAGCTACTTAGGGATCTGCGGAGGGGTGGTGTGTCCTCAGATTGGAGGAGAGCTAAAACATGCAAAGGAGTATCTGGGGCATCATGACTGATACACACGGTTGGTATTTAAATTCACAGTGAATATGTGCTTGTGTGTTCACAATATTTCTGCTGTTTTGGATTATTCATGGACTAAAAACTGAAATTATGAATGGAAACTTGTTTGTGTGGCTTCTCAGATTTACTAACAGTGATAAAACTGAAATGATTTTACTCATGGGCTGGCCCTAAATCAGACATTATAACACTACCTTTCATAATAAAATTATCATTTTAGGAAGACTTGTATGATTGCTCTTGTTTGGACACCAGGACATTACTGTGATGTACACTATATGTGTATCTGCATTACAGATTTGATGGGGTTTTAGTAAATAAGGCAGGCATGCAGTCATTATTCAAACTATGTGCCTCGCTAGTTTTGGTTTCCGGTGCTGGCTTTTTTATCTTATAAAACCTGTTTAAATATGCTTATGGTTTCCAACCATATTGCTGATAACGATGGTCAGTCCATGGAAAATAAATTATTTCCAGTGGATAAAGAGGATGCAAATAATAATGAAATATGGCACATGGGATATGGAAGCATTTATAATAATTTTTTTCAGTTATGAATCATTCAGTGCAGAAGCAATGAACTGAAGTGTTATGTTATTCTTTTTGCTTACAAAAAAACATTTTCACAAGTCTGGATATCTTTATAGTGGGGTGAAAAAAGTAGTAAACCAATCACATTTAAAACACTGTGATGTCTCAGAAAACAAATGGAACTAGTGTCTTCTCAGACTGCTTGGTGTATGAAAAAGCCATTACTTCCTTGTCCGTTTAATGGTACTTTCTAAAATTAACAAGTTGAGTTTTGCAAATCAAGTAGAATTATACAGTCATCTGCTAGCTTAATTGTGCTGCCTACCTCAATTCTCGACAGCCCTAAGGCTGCAATTGCCACTCGAACACTGCTGCTCTCTAGTGTCCCTGTGACCTTTCTTCGCTCATACTCCAAAGCTGACATCTGCTGCTGTGCTGCAATGGCCAGAGCCTTCTCCCGAGCTTCATTAATCAGTGGGATCTTCAGCTTTTCTTCAAGAATGTCAGTGAGACCACATTTCAGGCACAGAATGGGCTGTACCCTACTGTGTTCTATAATAAATAAAGCCATTTATCAGCTGCTACTGTATACTCTTGCAACTTTTTTTTTCCAAGACACCAAAAGACAAGTAACAGTATTACACAAACTAAATTTCCTTTGAGTGTGATGCAACACCACGTATTTTTTTCTATAATATTGTGGGTAGTGGGCTATTTAAATCACAAATTATAACCAGGAAAAAGAAGTGAAAACAAAGTGAAATCAAAGTTGAAAATTGCTATTTTTAAAAAAGAAAGAAAGAAAAGATAGATTTTGCAATCCAATAAAAAGTAACTGGCGGCGGGGGAAATCTATCAAAATCAACCACCAACAAGCATTTCAGCTAGGTTTTTTATAGTGGCCTCCACCCTGTAGACTTTGAGCACAATGAAGTTATACCACAAGGAAATCTTTCCGTATACCCATCCTGGTCAACACTATTCCCATTATCCATATTCATTTTGTATGTATTCTCATTGTGGGAATAATAGTGGGAAGAACAGTGAAGCAGAGGGCAGTAAAATGTTGGGGTGGAGGGGGAGCTCTACCATCTTCTGGGAGCAAGGTCCACAGTTGTGCATTAGTTATGGAGAAAACGGTGTGCCCTGCTCTACCCTCATCAGATGAGCATCATGTTCGAGACTGACACAATTTTGAAGAGTGAATTAGTTCATCTGGTAATTGGTAATTTTTTGTATTTCACCTACCCAAGAAAATGCCCCCTCATTATGTTCATTGTTCAACATAGAACAAAACAAAACAAAAAAACAGAGAGATGTCACAGAAAGGGTGTGACAAAGCTGGGTAGTAAACACCAATCTCTTCAGTCACCTTCCTATGCCTTAACCACAAGACCATACTGAGCTATGTTCATTGTCCCCAGGACCCATATCAGAGTGGCTTTTATGGGTGACTTGTGCCACACCATTCTTGCTCCGGACAAAGACACCATCACTGAGGAACTGAAACCTAGATTCTATCCAGAAGAGTGAATAAAAGAGGATAAAAGTAGGGGTGTTCCAAATAGCTTTTTTAAAAAAATTGTAAGCATTTCCAGGTTTCCCAAGATCAAGCAGAGTATTTGGGCACCTCCTCAAGAACTCGGTGAAAGCACAGAAAGTCATCGGAAGCAGAAAGGTGGGACGAAGGGCAACAGGGGCAGGTAACAGGGCAAGTAGAAGGCAGGGAAAGGGGTGCAGTGGGAGGCAGGGGGCAGCAAACTCCCCTAAAAGCTGTGGGAGCCAGGCACACTGCTATGAACTCTGCCACTGTGTGTTTGAATGCTGTTTGTCCGANCAATGGGGATCCAGTGCCCCCCTCTCTGACTGCTGCCCATTGGACTCCCGGAGGATCCCATGGATTCTAGGCTCCAGTAGTAAGTGTTTTAACGACACGTTCCCCAGCCCCTCTCTACGCGTCGCCTATAAGCTGGGGCTCGCAATTTGGGCTGAATACCAGAGTGGAAATTGTTTGGAAAGGAAAGAGTGTCATGTGATGGGCTCAGCTTACGCGAATAATAATAGGTTTACAGGAAAGGACACAGCCGGACATAATTGTTGTCCATTTGAGTGAGAATGATATGGCGAAGGGCTCCAGCTTGGACTTCTCTATTTTGATCTGTCAGGATTGGGTACGGATGGAGGAGCCATTGGGAGGAGCACTAACACCACCCAGTGAGAAGGGTCTTGGGAAAGGGAAGGTCCACTTGCTCACACAATCCAAGTCCCCACCAGAAACAGTGACCAGGAATGCAACCATCACTCAGACTCAGGGGCCAAGGGTTCAGGGCTGTGCCCTGACAGTATGCTGGAATGGTTCCTGGCGTGGACTTGGTATTTACACAGCTCTTACAGAGAAGTGTCTGGCAAGGAGTGGTCAACCTACAAAGAGTTGATAAAGTTCAGGAAAGGACTAATAGGGTGATCAGGCAGTTCGTCATACGGAATGGGGGAACATGATTAGAGCAGACCACTATTAGTTGGTTGAAGCTCAAATTGTTTCTGGATGACAGGGTCTATTTGTCCCTGCTGGGTATACTTAGGGGCTTTAAAGGAGAGCATTAGGAAGGTTGATCTGATAGCAATCTGGGGGGAGAAGTGAGGTGAGCATGCCAAACAGAAAAACTTGCTGCTCTAGTGGCGGATGTCCAGTGCTAGGAAAAATAAGCTCATGGTAACTAACTGAATGGGAATCATGGAAGCCAAGGCACCTCCTTATGAGGTGAGGGTGGGGGTGTTGTAAATTAGGGAATACTTGACCAACAGTTTCACTTAACCCTGGAGGGCAGCAGAGACAGCCCTACTACGAAGGATAACTGTGGTCCCTCGTTGGTGCCAGAACAGTCGCCCATCCTCAGGACCCCATCATAGGGGGTCCGTTTGGTTGGAACAGATAAATGGATCAGGAGAATTCATTTTGAAGAATGAACTTAAGCACAGGACTTTAGGTTGAAAGGGGAATGGTTATGTTTGCTGGGATTTATTTTCCCCCTTTTCCCCCCTACTGCTGGTTATTCAATAAAGAGTTTTGGCCAGTTTTACCCAAGAAATGTGTGTCTGTAGTCTCATTTTGCATTATGGGGACAATGTATTTATTTTTCCTTTTGTATGAGACTTGAAATTGTCAAATGTGTCATGGAGCCCTATAAAAGCTATTAAAAGTAATGACTGACCTACTCACATCTTTCCGGGTTTGCTTTTAGAAAAGCCAATAGTTGTTTGAAAGTGTAGTTATGATTCAACAGGGAAAAAGAAGAAAAAGAAACTATGTAAAGAGTACCCTGTGATTCAGTTAGCCAGCTTTCTGTGTGTTTTGCAAATCTCTCAACCTTAGTGATAGCCATGGTTACTAATTTTTACTCCAGTTATCACTAAGGAGCCAATACAGATATATGTGAATGAATCACATTCTGTTATTACTCTTACACCAGAATAAAGACATTTCACATGTAGACTTTTTTTTTTCCTGGTTGAAGGAAGGCATAATTGTATTGCAGACCCCAGGATGAGTCTGTAGTGTGAGCAGCTATTTAAAAAAATGGTTTTGTTACAAGCATCAATTTACTAATGTATATACTCTGTGGACTTGTCAATGTTATTTTTCCAGTTTTGCCTCTGTTGTCCAGTCACACCTCAACTTCTGTTTCCATGATGAACAGTAAATTCTTTTCTCACACTGTGTTTACAATCTGTAACAGGTGTTCCCTGCACCTAATGGACTCCTTAACTATTTTCAAATCTCATCTTAAGCACCAGCTGTTCCCTCTGGCCAATGACCTTACTTTAACAAAACGATCAAAACACCCTATGCACTGGCCCTCTTCATTTTTCTCTAATCAATCATTCTCTAAGTCATGGTCATTGTATTCTTCTTCACTCCGCTACACTGCATGCTATCTGAATGATGTATTGAAATCTACATGGGTTAGTTGAATATTGTGCATAATTATCTATGGAAAATCTTGGTTTCTTTTGTATGAATGAGAATATGCAAAAGATTGCATATTGATTACCATATTCATAGCAGACCAACAAAACGTACACATCAGCATTATTATTATAATTATTATTATAAACATTTATATAGCACCAGACATGTGACCTGGTGCTGTACAAAACATAGAAACAGACGCGGTCCCTGCCTGTGGCTTACAATCTAAAAGACAAGGAGGGGGAGACAGGAAGAGGGGACAGAGGGAGAGACAGGGGAGAAGACAGACAAACATTCAAGCGGATGCGAAGTCTCAGGTGCGTGTGCTTGGCTTGGTTACAATCAGGTTGGTTATAGCAGTCTGCCATGGAGGGCAGACAGTAGGTATATATGGGAACGACTAGCAAGCATTGGGAAAGGCGGAAAGGAAAAAGTGGGTCTTGAGGAGGGATTGGAAGGAGCGGAGGGAGGGGGCAAGGCGGATGTGGGCAGGGAGGGAGTTCCAGGCACGGGGGGCAGCGAGGGAGAAAGGTCGAAGGCGATTAGGTGAGCAGGCAAAACGAGGGAGAGTGACAGAGGANGGCACACTGCTATGAACTCTGCCACTGTGTGTTTGAATGCTGTTTGTCCGATCATGCTCAGTCTAAAGCTCTCTGGGAGCATGCTAGGAAATTTAGTCCATTAGATGCTCTATGGGAGCAAGCAGAACTACACTTCCCAGCATGCTCCCAGACAGCCTTAGACTGAGCATGCTCAGATAAACAGCATTTAAACACACAGCAACAGAATTCACAGCAGCGTGTGGCTCCCGTGGCTTTTAGATGAGTTTGTTGCCCCCCTTCCCTGCCCCCTGTCTCCCACCTGCTGGCCCCCTGCCCCTCACTTGCCCCTTCCCTACCCCCCTTTCCTGTCCCCTACTTGCCCTGTTACTGGACCCCAGTGCCCTCTGCCCCCTCTTCCTGCCCTAGGACAAGGATTTTGCCGAGTCCAGAGTGGTGGGCCAATTCCTCGGCCAGGCCACTCAGGACTCGATAAAATGAGGGCAAATAATCTGAGTAAATCTGAGCCCAGAGTTTCAGTCCTGGAAAGAAGCAACTCCCAATGGAACCACTGAATTATTAGCAAAGGCAAGAAGCTACTGATATCCTAATTTGTTGCTGTTGCCATTGAGTGGAATGGGAAAGAAATGCAATTGAAAAATATAGGTCTGCAAGAATTGAAAAAGAAATGTGGTAATCCAAGGGAAAGGTATAGCATAAAGCTGTCCATTTAAGAGCTCTACTAAAAATATTTTATCTAATACTTACATTTTCCACCTGACCTGATAAAGTTGTAATTCAGGTGTCACCTTGATATGGTTTAAAATAGCGGAGGTACAAACTCTTGGAAAGCACAATTTTGAGTGGAATAACTACGTCATAAATTTGATATAAATTTGTAGTAAATAATAAAAAGAGGAAAATACCAGTGAAGCCTAGAGCATACTCTAAAGGTTTTACATTACTGCTATGGTGATTAGGGCTGAGACAAGAGCAAGTGTTCTCATTCTGCAGGGAAATACCAACCTTTGGGGAGCATTTGTGAGTGTTCATCAGTACTTTGTGAGTCTCTGGTAATTCCATGCATCCACTATTGTCGATATTGGCACCTATGATTTTTTGTAATTTTTAAAATATATTTTATCACTTTCTAGCATTTTTTTACATTTTTTATCATTTTACAGCATTATTTCACCACTTTCATCACTTTCCAAAACTTTGGGGGATTCTTATGACAGTTTTACTAAAGCTTTATGACACTTTTACAGCAATTTCCAGCACTTAGCTGGCACTTTTGGGTCTCCGCAGCTCCTGGGGTGTGTGCAGGGCACACATGGAGTGCTGGGATCGGCCCTTTAGCAGCTCTATTCAACTTTCAAAAAATAATGACAATTATCGACAACAGTGGAAATGCTGGCGAGTTTCCGCATTGCATGAATGAAAGTAAATGAACTGTTTCCAACAGGAACAGCATTTGCTGCGATTCGTCATTTCAGGCCTAATTGTAATGATAGTGTCATTTCCAGGAAAGATGAACCACAATCTTCTTAAATATAATACAAATGTAGGAAGCCAAAATAGAAAGATAAACACATACTGACATAACATGGGAAAGCTTTTGCCTCTGGCTGAAATCAATGGAACTTACAAGTGCATTTAGGAATGCAGCCTTAGATTTCAATTATGTTCTATAGGAATAAATCTGACTGAGTTTCATCCAGAATCAGTGAATGAAAGGTCAAATTCTTTAGTTAGCTGCCCAAAGGAAAGAAGGCCTCGGCATAACTCTTGTGAACTATCAACCTTGCACAATGACGAGATCCTGAATTACCTATGGCTGAATTTTATGTAGGGGAACAGGAATCAAGGACGGGTGTGAAAGGGGTGGAAGAAGAAATAATAATGATTAACACAAGTCCAAGTGTAGCAGAACAAAAAAATCCTTGCTGAAAGTAGATGGCATCATCTCAGTAGCTCACAGCCCAAGTGGCTGGATTTTTTTTTTGTTATGTTTTTTGGAAGGAAGGTGATTATTATTATTATAAACATTTATATAGCGCCAGTAATGTGACCTGGTGCTGTACAGAACATAGAAATAGAGTGGTCCCTGCCTGTGGCTTACAATCTAAAAGACAGAATCCGTTGTTTGTTTGTTTGTTTCAATAGTGCTGTGTCAAACCTAATAGTTTGGAAATGAATAAATTCCATGTTGTACATTCCTGACCTGCAAACAAATTAAATGCATCTCTTTGATTGTATTGTTAAATATGTCCTTTGTCAGAGTACCATGTAGGCATATTACCAGTTTGAGCACTAATCCCTTACTGACAGAACTGTTTAGACCTCATTAAATTGGCATGCAGGAGTATGTCTGAATCATCACCCATGAAAGAAAGGTCACTTACACATAACTGTAGTTCTTTCAAGGTAATTTGCTGTGTGGCTCCACATTCAGCGAATGAGGAATATGCAGACAATTATCTTCAAGAATTACAGTTGCTGGATAAATAAACTTTCCTTCTCCCTTGACTATTGCCTTTATGAATTCCCATCTCTGTGGCCATTATTAAGCAGCAATAAATTCTAAAGGAGGTGGGTCTGGAAAATATTAATTGAAGAAAGATTGCAGGATTACTCTCCAGAAACAAGATTTAGATCCATAAATCAAATTCAAAAAGCAATGCAGCATAAACATACACAAGGAACTCAAAAGAGCAGCTGTCTATATTTCTGTTCTGGGTTGTTGTTCTTTTTAAATATGTCTGAGACATATAGCGGAGGCCATTTTCAGTCTTGCTAAATGTGCTCCAAGACACCATTTTATTAGATTATCTGCCACTAAGGCCATAGCAATTATGAATAACAAATCCAAGTCTCTGTATTTCGGACCATTCAAAGGAGAATGTTCTCTACCAAGTAAAACCATAATATGTATTCTGAATATATGCAGTATTGGCACATGTGGGGGAAAAGATACGAGAACCTAGCCACTGTTATGGTTAATGCTGGAAAATAATTCTAGTTTATTTGTGGAAAGCAGAGTGCATCTAGGTAGGAGATGGGGCCATAGGTAATTTCTAATCTTAAAAGATAAGAGGTCTGAGTCATATTAGAAGAATGTGAAACTCCTTGACAAAAGGAACAATTGGCATATGTTTTACAATGTCTTTTTAATACTTCTCTACTGTAAAATACCTCACCTTTCCTCCTCTATTTGTTTTGCTTTTTCAAAGCACAGAGAGCTTAATGCATAGATTCTTCCCATTGAACATTTCCCCATCTTTTACTCTACTTTCTAACATACCGCTAATGCGCAGAACATTTGGACTATCCATTGGAAGCAAGCCTGAAGGCAAAGGTAAGCTGCATATTCCTTCCACCAGGTACACAAATTCTCCAATCTGAAACACAGAAACATATGTATTTCAATTCAGAGATCAATTCATGCAGAACAAATTATAAACCATTAAACAAATGACAACAGAAAAAAATTGTAGTGACACTGAATCCAACTTACAAAAGCATTTCATACTTTTTCAACCTTTTTAAAAAAAAAATATTTTAAATAAAAAAGAAAATAAATGTATTACAAAACTATGATAATAAGGTAACTTAAATTGTTAAAGTTAAAGGACAGAGAGAGAGATTTTGTGATTAAAAACTACGGCTTCTATAATTCAGTCCTTCTTTGTTTATTACCCGATTTAGGTATAAATCACTATATCCTACAAGTGAGATGCCACACAGAATAAGTTCTCAGCATGAGCAGAAACCTTAATTAAAACTTATGCATATTGATCAAACAGCCAGGCCTGAAACAAGCAATTTCAGTGAATGCAGTTTCCGTTGGAAACAGGTCATTCGCCTCCATTCACGTGATGAGCTGACTTACAATTTTTCTCACTATTTTTGCTATTTTTCAGCATTTTTTAATATTTCACTAGTTCGGTAAATTGTTTAGTAAATTGCAATTCTTCAGTAAATTGAACACCCCAGCTAGAGGAGACTCTCGCTGCCCTATCACTAAGGCAAAATGAACGGAGGGGGGCCGGTACTATGATTATATAGTACTGGTTAAGAGATGCAAAACGGACAGAAGATGCCATAATTTGATGGAAAGTGCCAGAAATTGTCAAAGTTTGCTGAAAATACCGAAATTGACAAAAAATTATTAAAACTGAAAAAATATGACAGAAATTGATGAAAATGATAATTTTAAAAAGTACCAGATATTGATGAAAAATGACAGAAATGATGGAAAATGAAGGCAATGGTGGTAGCATGGAAATACTGACAAACAGTTACAAGCATTCCTGAAAGGTAGTTATTAGGTCTGAAATGACAAATCACAGTGAATGCTGTTTCCATGAGAAATAGGTCATTCACCTTCATTCATGCAACCCACTCTACCTCTCTTTTTCATCTGACCCAGGCCCCACAGTGTCGGTGCTTACTTAGTGTCTGACGGCTATAGGGGACTGGATGAGGGCAAACTGACTGAAACTGAATCCCGACAAGACGTGATGTTAGTGGGTAAGGTGGTGGGTGTGACATCTCCCATCATTAATGGGGTTTACCCTCCCCCCCCTTCTCTAGATTCGTAGCCTAGGTGGTGCTCCTCAATTCGCAGCTCCGCCTGGATGCTAAGGTTGGGGCTGTGTCAAGGAGCGTTTTTCACCAGTTACATCTGGTGCGGCAGCTTCAGCTGTATGTCTCGGGCTCGGACCTAGCCACTCTCATCCATGCTTTCATCACCTCAAGACTGGACTATTGTAAAGCACTCTATATGTGGCTACCCATGGTGAGGGCTCGGAGACTGCAGCTGGTACAGAATATGGCGGCCCGTCTTCTTACGGGAACAGGTCGCTGGGAACACATTGCACCTGTGCTCCATTCTCTGCACTGGCTGCCTATAGTCTTCCAGGCCTGATTCAAGGTGTTGGTGCTTAAAGCCCTAAATGGCCTGGAGCCCACATATCTGTGGGAGCACCTCACTCCCCAGGCCCTGGAGTGGCCCCTGTGGTCTGGCGGGAGCACCCTGCTCGAGGTTCCCCGTGTATATTGGGGGGGCTACAATGGAGAAGTCGTCCTCAGTGGCCACACCACGGCTATGGAATGTCCTCCGTGCGGTGGCCCGGATGCCCTCGACCCTCTTCTCTTTTAGGAATCATTGTAAGACCTGTCTGTTCTGCCAGGCATTTGGTGGTGGCAGATAAGGGTGGGGGGTATTGGGTTAGGGTGGGTGGTTGGGGTTGGTTGAAAATTCTGTTTTTAGGACTCCTTGGGAATGGTGGTTTTACTTGTTTCATATCACTGTTGATTATATTTATTGTATCTAACTGATTTCTATTGTTACTGCCATAAAAGAGCTGTAAAAGTGTTGTATAATTCCTAAAAAGTGACAAAAAGTGTTGAAAAGTGCCAGAAAGTACAAAAACCTGACAAAAAATGCTGAAAAGTGATTAAATTGATGGGAAATCACAGGCATTGACAATGGCAGAAGTGTAGAAACACCATAAACTGATGAAGTACCAACAAACACTTGCAAGTGATCCCGAAAGGTCAGTATTTCCTTGCGGAATGGGAACACTTGCTTTTGTCTCAGCCCTAATAGGTATTTCTTGATAGTAAAGGAACACTTACTCTTGCCTTAGCTCTAAGCCTGATAGCTCACATTTAATGATGAAACTATTTTTAGCTTAAGACTATGTAAATATACTTCACTCATAACATTTCTAAAATGTTATTTCTAAGCACAGGGATCAGACCTCTTGACTAACTTTTATGCTAGTGTAGGCTCTCCTGGTCTCCAGTCCCATGAATCTCTGCAAACCAGATAACAGTGCCGTACCAACAAAAATATCTGGGGAGGAAGCTTAGGAAACATCTGAAGTATCTGTATATAATCTTTTAAGCTGAAATTAATTAGGGTGGAAACAGATGTGACAGTGGACCACTGTGATCCACTTTTTCACACTTTGGCCCAGACCTCACATGCACGTATGTACAGGTGCTACCAGATGTTGGTCCAGGATTGCACTGGGCCATGTCAGTGGCTAGCCCAGGAATATGCCCTGAGCCAGATTCCCAGGTGCCCACCCTAGGCCAAGGCCCACCCAACTGAGCCAAAGTGGGCCACAGCAGGCTGTCATAACTGTTCCTGGTCTGGAAGATCCAGTAGCATGGTCTGGCAGTATGCTGGGCAAGGGATCAGGGCTGGGCTAGGCACAGCAGGGCATCAGGGAGGGCACAGGCTGGGGGGTAGGGCATGGATGGGGATGACACTAATAGGAGGCAGAACCGCAGAGGCATCTGTAGCCAAGAGCGGGTGAGTGGGAACCAGTGTGACACCAGGAGGCCGGGTGGGAAAATGAGCTGATGGCTGTTGAGTCACAGGAGTGCGCCGCTTCCCTGGCTCCACAACGTGCTGCACTATGGGAGCCTCTTCCCGGCTGGAGACACAGCTCAGCAGTGACTGTGGCAGCAGCACAGACAGCAGCTGGACTGGACATAGACCCAGCACGTGGGGCTGGTGGGGCTCACCTTCCACACGAACCTCAGGATCTACGTGCAGCTGCAGGGACTGGAGCGGGTGCTGCCCAGCCAAGGATGTTGGCCATGGTTTTGTGGAACCAGCCGCTGGGAGCACCCATTGCTATCTTGGCCTTCTACATGGGTGAGTGAGGGGCCCAGATTGCACCCCTTCACCAGGCTCCTGCTCCATGCCCCTATTCACAAGCCCCCTATGCCTCCTTGTTACCCACTTCCCACGGTTCAGCTTCCCACAGCACCACTTCAAGTCTCAGCGCATCTGAATCACCCTATAACCTCCCCAGGGATGAACCTCCTGCACCCGCTATCCACAGAAACCCAGGCTGCACCCCTTTCTCCAGCTTCTGCCCTGTGCCTGTTTCCTGAATGATGATCCCACCCCTGTGCCCTTATATCCCTTCTCTTCCGTTCAGTCTTCCACATCACTACTGCTCCAAGGCCCAGCTCATCTGAAACCCTGATTCCCCCTATAACTTCCCCAGGGATGAGCCCGCTGAACCCGCTGTCCACAGCCCAGCATCCTATTCTCATAGTTCTACTTCTGCATCCTCTCTCAGAGCTAAGGCTTTTATATCTCTCCCACCAGAAGTTAGACACTTCAAGCCCATTCACCCTGACTTCATCCATAAAGGAGGTGGAGGGGCCTCTTGAACCTCTTCAACAGGGGCTTGTTTGCATAATCACTCCAGAGTTATAACCCCAGGCCTTAACTAAATTTAACCCTGCTTTTGGTCAAACTAATAAGCAAGGTTTAAGTAAGGGGAAAGGTGAGGTTGTAATACTCCCTCCACCCCCCTCACCATCAAAAAATAAGAGGTAAAGTCTTTTACATTCTTGGATTAACTGTCTGTATGAACAAAAAGCATTAAGGGATGACCAGCATAGTCAACTTGGCACAGAGACTCCCTTCCAGGAGTGCACAAAGTAAAGCTATGTTATTATAAGCACTACTAGTCTGTAAAAAACCAGTTGGTTGTGCAAATGGTTCTGCTTGATATAATGAGAGGGAGGTAGGAATGTTAGTGAAAACAGAATTAATTGTCATGTCAACACATGATTATAATTTGGGCTGCACATTAAAAAGTTAAACTCTCTTTTAAACTCACTCACTCAGTTATCACTATTACAAATAACATATGGCACATGGATATGGAAAGTCATGATTCTTCAACCCTACTTGCTATGAGCAATAACTTTGTATCATCTCAATTTGGCTAGGCGCTAACCAGCGCTTCCACCAGCATCCATTTTGCTTCACCACTGGATCAATTTGCACTTACAGTGAAGGCAAGTAAATACTATGCTGCTGCTTTTCTCAATTTGAATTTTTTCCATTTAATTTTTCCCTGCTTTGATTCCTAGCTGGCCCTACTAGCTAAACGCCCAGTTCTTCAAATTTCTGGGCTCAAGAATCTGAAAAGATAATCATCCTGCTTTTAACATGGGTTTGGAGAACTGAGTTCCAGGTAGTTGGGAACTCTCTTAATTGCCGTATGTTGTTAGTTTAGTTTTGTTTGTTATGGGAATCTCTACTCTTTTCTTCTTGTATGGAAAAGTTTATATGCAGAAGATTTACAGTTACTGTCCATCTGCCTTCAATCATATATTGACAGAAAGACCCATTAGTACAGCTTGTTGGAGTTAAAGTGTGAGAAACTGAAAACTTATGAAAGAATCCTTTTTATGGAAGAAAGCACACAGAATCAATGATTTGTTATAACTTCTGTTAACATAACTAAGAGAAGTAAAGTGACAATGTGAAAAAAGATACTAGGTTATGCAAAAAATAGTATTAACTATTTGTTTTTAAGTTACAGCTCAGGGTTTGATCATTCTTTGCTTCATTAATCAGGCTGCAGTATTTCTAACAAAAATGGAGAGTTATGGTCAACATATTTTTTACCCTTTCTTCACAGTTCTGCTAGATGTTTGCATACTAGAGTTAAAATACTGTGTTTATGAGCTTACCAACCTAGCAAGAGGAGAGTTATTCACCTTCCATAGCATTTAGCTTCCTTTCCTTGGTGCAAGAGCTCAGACAAACCTTTCTCGAGCAGAGACAAACCTGAGGCAAAACTTGTCTACCACCCTCAAACTAATGACCACCTCAGGGAACCAATTTAAACAAAAATGATTCCTCTTGGACATAATGTTTTGCCTCAATAAGCCCCCTTAGAGAGCTTTCACCAGCATTCACACTAATTTCTTCTTACTTTTTTTCATTCAAACTAATTTATTTCAAAACTCCCATTTTATTAACATATACTTAGCCAGCCACACTTTTATTAAGGTTCCGTTCTGGAACCTTAAAGATAATTAATGCATCTTTTCAAAAATTGATAATCAAATTGTTAAAGAGTCTGACAATTAGTAGATAAGGAAATTTAGTCTTACTTTTCTGCTTGCTCTCTTGGCACAGAGAGAGTGTGTTTGCCATGTTGGTCCCAAAATGGGTACAAGTACAGCTTGGATTTCTGACTTGCCTGACAAAGGATCCTGTGAGGTCCGAAAGCTTGCAAACCTCCACCAACCTAAGTTGGTCCAATCTCTAGACTGCTTTGTCTCTCTCTTGGCAGACAGTCTAGCTGTTAGATTACGTCCCTGCCCTTGGTGCAGAAGGCAGGATCTCAAATTTATTTATTTATTACATTTTAACTCCGCCTATCTCCATAGACTCAGGGTGACTTACAACAAATGAGTGACTGCCTCTGCCTGTTGGAAGGCCATCCCCAAACATGGGCCACCCAGAACAAGCACTTCCATACTCTGAACCTCATATATGGAAACTAAACTCATGAACAGCAACGAAGGGTAATTTCAAACGTGACGGGCCATTCGGCACGCCACACTGAACCCTGGACTGGGATCCATCTGGGATCCGAGTCCATGATCAGACCGGCCATCCTTCAGACATGCCAGCCTGATCGCGGAGGGGATTTGGGGAGGGGGTGGGGCTGCGTGGCGGCCGGTGGACCGCTCGGACCCGCCCCTCCACGCTCCACCGGCCGCCCGCCCTCAGGGACACAGTCCGATCCCATACCGCGGTCTGGGCAATGGTCAGGACCGGGGTGAGGTGACAAACGTTACCTTCACTCCGTTCCTGATTGTGGCCCAGCTAACCACAATTCTGGAGGTGAGGCAGGCCTCACCTCCAGAATCGTGGTTAGCATTGACCCCCGCCAGGTATTCACCGTGGTGAACATCTGGCAGGGCTTCCACAGATGTCTGCTCAATCACAGCCACCACACCGAATCCACTGTGATTCGGTGTGGTTGACTGTGATCACATAACGTCTGAAATTACCCTAAGCCTTGGAAAACAACCGAAGAGAGGAGAGAAACAAAAAACATTGGCTTTCCCCCATCATCCTTCTGCCACAGCTATTAAGACTCACCAGTCTCTTCCAGAGGGCCTAGATATGGAATCAGAGCAGTGAGAATACACTGTCCACTGTGAGATAGGAAATTAACAAGGTGACTTCCTTTCTCATGGTCTTTCCTGAAAGACAACTTACTTGTTGTGAAGTCCGTAAGCAGTGCCTTCCAGGGCATTTGGAGCCCACTTCAGCCACCTCTCAAGATTCCAGTGGGACTACCTCATAGTGGCAAGCAAAAGTGTGACTGTACAACCACTTAATCACTCTACTACAGAACTCATCCATGGGAGCTCTACCAAGAAGGATGGAATTGATTGCCACTCCCTGAAGAAAATAGGCAATGACAGCCTCCCAAGAGTCTCCAGATGATTGTCGTGGGCATCTTCTTACCCCTGTGTCTGGAACGGTAGGTCACAAACAAAATGCTGTCTACCCTGAATGCCCCAGTGTGATTGATGTGTGAAAGGCAGAAGGATGAAAGCGAACATTTCATGCTCCCAATGAAAGGCAAAGTTTACTCTAGGGATAAAAGTTGGACCAGGTCTCAAAACCACCTTGTCGTGATAAAATACGCAGAGTTCTGAATCAGAGGACAATGCTCCCAATTCTCAAACTGAAGAGGTCAAGGTGACAGCCACCAGAAAGATAACCTTCAGCATCAGGAAATATTACACAGAGTGTAACTGTTCTAACATTGAACAGACAACATTGAAGCAGTGATTCCCAAAATTGTTCTTGTGACACCCCATTTTGAGTTTAAATATAATCCCACGACACCAACAGCAGTAATGACATGCAAAGTATATCAGATCTATACTTGATCCCATCCACAGATGGTTCTAAGCAACCCGGTGGGAAAGCTATGATGAACAGGGGCACTAAGTCACCATTTTCAGAAAATGGTCTACATGCAAATGAAATGAGTTCTACAGATCTATTCACTCTGGTGGCCCTTCCTGAAACCCGACTCATGGCCCTGACAAGCTGTGCCCAACAGCATCAATCTTCAATTCATAGTTTAGCCACACACAAATCTTTAAAAAGATATTTTTCATTTCTTCTGCCCACCAGTTACTAACAGTCACTAATATAATAGTCAAAGTGGGCAAGGAGTTAAAAAAAATGTCCCTGCCCTGAAAAATGTAGTCTTATATTTTGGCTAACACATTGAGGAAAAGAAAATGGGGGGGGGGGGGGGGGGGGTTGAGGGAAAACTGATGTAAATAAACAAAGCGAAAGGGTGAGGGAAGAACAGGGAAAGTGAAATAAGGGGAGATGGATGGGAGTGGTTTTAATTGGCATTTTACATAGCTTGATATTGGTTTTTATATTTTTGTATGTTTTTATGTTGTAAGCTGCCTTGAGCCTTTCGATGGAATAGAAACAAATAAATAAATAAACAAACACATAGATAAGCAGAAGATTTTCAAAGTGTAGAAGATCATATTGACAACTTCAGTTTGGAAGAATTCCAGAGGGACAACTGGAGCATCAGTGAGAAAAGATGTAGTTGTGACAAAAGTGACAAAAATCCAGGGTTTTGAGAAGTGTCTTAATTATAGGAATGAAATGTTCAGATTTTCATAATGCTGTAGAGGAAGAAGTGGCAAGATATGCAAACAGCCTGAGTGTGCAGGAAAGGGAAAAAAGATATGACAGTCTCATGCTTATCAGTCTGTCTGACGGTAAGGATGGTGATTTTACAGACAGCAATGGAGGAAGCACAAATTAGAAAAGATCTCAGCTGGTAATCAGCCACTCAGGACAATGTATTGGAGACACAATTAAAGATGCACAATTGGACAGTCAAAGTGAAAAGGTAAAAAGTGAAAAAGTTAATTTGTGAAACACATCTGGATAAATTAACAAAAGAAAATGGGGGGGGGGGGAGAGAGAAAAGGCCCTGAGATGATGTTAAGAAAGAGGGGAGAAAGCAAAGAACATCGAGAAGAGAAAGTTAGGACAGCAGTTGTAAACCACCTTGTAACAGGTATGGCAGTGGCTCCCAAACTTTATTCAATGGTGCCACACTCCACAAAGCCAAAGTTGTCTGCACCACCCCTGCAGCACTGCACCACCCCATGAGCTATTGTGTACTGGCTAATCACAGCACAGACACAGCAGCATTAGGAGTTCCTTTGCATCATCTAGTAGCAGTCACTAGTGTAGTACGAGATATTCTGGGGAAGGCGGAAGGAGGAAAGTGGAGACAGAGCTGAGAGGAAATTGTGAGTGTGCAGCCCTCTGGGCACTGGCAATGAAAGTGCGGAACACGCACTCTGATGCCTGCTCTCTCCTGGTCCTGACTTTTACTCAGTCTCATGCCTCTCTTGGTACTAATCAGTGTTACCCCAGAGTGGCATGTCACCCAGCTTCAAAATCCTCAAGTTATTGCCATCATCAGCATAGGAAGAGTTAAACTCAGTTGGGAGAAGTTGGCTGAACATATGCACTTAGGTCTATTAAACTTACATAATGGTGCTACTGCCAATATGGGGAGGGACTAAGCTATGCAAATAGAAACTATTCGTTCAGTTTACATAGGTACTTGAAAGAGACCAGATTGTTTCTCCTCTTAGGACAGAGAAAGAAAAGTTCTCAATGCTCAGGATAAATTCACGGAGACAAACATGAGGCAAGGCCTATGGAAAGTGATTGAGTAGAAGCTCTCAGGTTATGCAGCGACACATGAAGACAGTCCTGTAGTGATGACTGGAGTGAGAGACTGTGGGGCTGTTCCTAACCCCTGCGCATCACACACAACCCCACTATGGGGACTATGGCACGCATGCATGCACACATGTAAGCCAAGCATGCAGCAGTTTATTCTGCCAGGTGTTGGTGTGGGTGGAGATTTTCTTGAATGGGGCAAGAGAGAAACTCTGTATCCTTCTAGAAATCCTTCTAGAAGTTCTAATTCATGACTTGCCTGATGAAGGAGCCTGTGAGGTCCAAAAGCTTGCGTACTTCTGCCAACTGTAGTTGGTCCAATAAAAGATATCACTGTACTACTTTGACTCTATTTCCTTCTAGGAAGCAAATTGTAGTTAGTCCAATAAAAGATATCACTATACTTACTTTGTCTCTATTCACTTCTAGGAAGGAATTTGGGGAAACAAAGAGTTAAACTCCATTTGGCTCTGGTGTAGTCTTGTTGAGTGAATAGATGACCCACAAGCCAGACATGAATCTGTTACTTAATTATTGTGGATATCAGCACATGGTCAAACACCGAAGGGTTCAGACCAGGCAAAAGCCAAGCAATCTTCCCTAAACCATTCTGCCAATAACACTCAACCTTCATTTGACTAGATTCCTTTTAGGGGAAGAAACTAATTTAATTTCATGCTCATCCAATACTTAATTTCTCTACTGAGGCTGGCCACAAGCTGCCAAAGAGTGCTAATTATTGTAATGACTGCTGTTGTTAACAAAAACAACCACCACCTCTGTTATAGCACTTCATCCATGAATCAAAAAAAGCCTTGCAAATGGGGCACTTGGTATCTAAGAAATGGACTGCCTCCACCAAGGTCATTTAGCATAAAGCCATGTAAATATCACACAGACATTGCATGGTAGATTTACATCATTACTCACATTGCAGAAATCTAAAATGTTGCCTTGTGTATACCATTGACAAGATTATTGTACAAAACATCTACATTCTATTTTCTTACCAGCTCATTGGCCAGAATGATGGTGCAGTAACGCTTTCCCAGGTTGAAAGGAAGGTAGTGAAGATCCAGGTTTGCAGAATGCTCTTTCCCCAAGTATACTGTATTCTGTAGACTGAAGAACTCTCGCAAGTGATTGGGTTGATTAGCTGCCAAAACATGATTTAGGAGTGGTTTAAATAGAGTATCAAAGCTGGTAAAGTAGCTGTGGTAATTTTAAAAACTGGCAAACTATAATACTGTGCCCAAGGAATCAGTATTTAAGGCCCCGTGAATCACAATTAAAAAAAACCAAAAAACCCCACACTGAATAAAACTGCAAGCAATAAAAAGTTCTGTAAACAAATTATGTTAATTCATTCCTTTCATACTTGCCAAACCTATGCATACAAATGCCAGCTCTTTAAGCACACAGCTCAGGAAGAGCAAGACCAAGTTGGATAACCCCTTGCTATTCACAAAAAAAATAAATTCTCAGAGATGTACGGTAGATATGTAATTTACTCCTGCTAATAGCAAAACTACAGCTTTGCACTTCCAAATGAATAATCTTGCCATCTTATTGGGACTATTGTATGAAAATATTGCACTGGAAAGTCTTTGAGAATGGACAAAAGTTCAAATTTAGTAAGTTTACTGTTTAAACCTATAACAACAAAAGATTATAGTGTGTGTTATATGTTTTGCATGTGGAGGCAAAATACAGACACTTTTGGCCTTTAAATACCGATGAATATGTCTTCCTCGGTATTGAAGGGGAGGTATAATCATACACCATCTGAACTGAGATTATGCCCTTGCGGGCTGCGCCAAATTGAGGACCTCCCCCACTATTTGCTTAAATGTTTATTTTGGGGTAAAATACATTCTACTTTGATTAAACCCTTTTTGGCTGAACAATCTTAAACTTATATCCTAATAAGATCATCTTACCTATTAGCTAACCCCCATGATTGTGTTATACGCAAGGTGGGAAACATGGCCCCCACACTAGCCGTGCGTAGACCGTCACATGTTTCTAAGCATCCTGTGCTGCACTAATTGTAATTTTGGTTATTTTGTTTTATTTATGTTTTGAATAGATTATTTACAGTTTCTTCTTGTATTTATTTTGTGCATTGTTTCAACCAACAGTCATGACAAATAAAAAAATGATTGATTGAGATTGATTGATTGATTGATTGGATATGAATATGAAGGAGTTTGGTTGGTGTCCTTTTTCTAGCTAGGAATTATTTCATTGCCCTGTTTCAGCAACTAATTCATGTAGGTTGTTCATGTTCTATATAGATAATTTTTTTTATTTTTATTTTTTAAATCTCCCCTACCCTACTTATTGTTTTCATGTTTCTTGGACCCTGTTTTAATACTTTGAACTGTATTTTGGATGTGTTTTAAATTGTTTTATATATATTTTATATGTATTGTATTTATATGTATTTTTATTGTTTATTGTTTTATTGAGCTGTTCTCAGGAAGGGAGGGGTAAAAAGCTAGAAAATAAATAAATAAATAAATAAACATTCTATGAAACTATATAGTAGGGGTGGGACCCCGGGTCCAGTACCGGTTACCGGATGTACCGGTTACCGGTTTCACGAAAACCGGATTCCCGGATTACATCCGGTATACCGGTACCGGATTTATTGCATTGGTTTCAATGGGGCGCTGTGTCCCCATTGAAACCAATGCAATAAATTAAAATAAATTCCCTCCCCCTCCCAGGCTGC
>QEPC01008788.1:812693-831533 GCA_003113815.1 Sphenodon punctatus
TAGATTGTAAGCCACCGGCTGGGACCACGTCTAATTCTATGTTCTGTACAGCACCAGGTCACACGACTGGTGCTACATAAATGTTTATAATAATAATAATAACATGGAATTTTTTCCTTATATTCCTATAAAGAGTTGGAAGGAACTCTGAGGGGGAACAGCACTTTTATACTACAGGAGCTCGAGATCATCATGTGGTCTATTATTTTAATACGGTGAGCATGCACAACCCAGTTGTGAGATTGGTAGGTGCCATCTCAGAGAACCTTCTTTACAAGGCTACAACCTTCTGATCAGAACATGGGGAGGAGCTGTTTGTAAACAAACAGCTTTATCTACCGTCAGATCTTTGTCCCAGCTGCTGCTGCAGCAGCACTACAGGAGGGAGAGGCAGGTGAGGGATGGGGTCCGGCCACACATGTGGCACATGCCTGGGGCCATCCCTGGGGCAGACAACATTGGCGGGCTGCGGGGGGACGGGCTTGCTACCCTCACTCTCCCTAAGGAAAGGCTCCCTTCTCCGTCTGGGGGCAGCGAGTAAGTTGTTGGGCCGGCCCTGCCCCCTCATGCCCCAGGGAAAGGATGGAATGTCCCCCTAGAGAGAGAGGGCGTTTGGAGTCCCCCCTCAGTCACCAGAGAGAAGAGGGAGAGAGGAGAAGGGAGGTGCCCCGTGGGAGGGAGATGAGGTAAGGGGCGACCCGTGGGAGAGGGGAGGGGAAACGAGGGAAGGTTATCCCTCATCTCCACTTCCCTACGGGATGCCCCTTCGGAAGGGGCGCCCCATAGGGGAGGGGAGATGAGGGATTCCCCATGGGGGGGAGAGAAGATGAGGGAAGGGAAGGGACGCCCCGTGGAGGAGACGAGGGATACCCCGTGGGAGGAGGGAAAGAAGATGAGAGATGCCCCGTGGAGGGGGGGGAAGAAGATGAGGGATGTCCCATGGAGGGGGGATCCCCATGGGCGGGTCCAGAAGCCCCAAGACCGGGGTGCAGACTCACCCGGGTGGGACATAGGCAGCACCTCGCTGCTGGTGCCAGGGGTAGGGTAGATGGCGGCCCCCCGCTGTACTGCGTTCGGCCGCCAGGCGAATCTTCTCGGAAGGTGCAGCCAGCGCCCCCCCATGAGGCCCAGCCAGGCCACCTGCTGGGCTGGAGGGCGCGTGGCTGAAGTTGGTGAGGGGGCTGCAGGCGTGGGGAGCTGGGATTGAGCCGTGGCGGCAGCGGCAGGAGGAGGAGGAGCCCCCGGCCTACGCCCCCCCCGGGCAGGGTCCAGGCACAAATGCGCCACCCCTCGCGTGCCATGGTAGCTATGCCAGTGTAAGTACCTCCAATGCATTCTGAAGCCACACTTCAGTATCCCATCTGCTGCTGCCTCTGCACAATTATGACTGTACATTTTCTTACCATTTCCTGTATATTTTCAATTATTTATTTTTTTGCATTATTATTTAGCTGGCCAGGAATTGCTTTCTGGCTTTGAATCAGAATACTATTCCTGATGACAAATACAGTGCTATTTACAGAAATCGTGTTCTGTTGACCACAGTCCATATACATTGTTTTGGTGCATCTATTACCAAGGGAATTATTATATTACCAAGGGAATGGGCATAGAGGGAGAAGAGAAAAGGCCCAGGACAGAGCTGTGGGGCCCGCCATCTGATAGTGGAATAGCGGTTGAGGAGGATCCACCAAAGAATACACTAAATGTGTGGTGGGAGACCTAACAGGAGACCCGAGATAGGAAGGAGATCCAGAATGCAAAGGAAAACAGAGAGTCAAGTGCAAGTTGTGATAAACCATGTCAAAAGCAGAAGATAGGTCAAGGAGGATGAGACTTGAGTAATGGCCCTTGGCCATGAAGAGGTCATTGGAGACTTTGACAAGGGCTGCCTCCATGGAGTAAAGAGGGTGAAAGCCAGATTGGAGAGGATCAAGAAAGACCAAGGCAGCAAGCATGAACAGCACACTCAAGCAGTTTGGAGATAAAGGGAAGGAGGGAGACGGGATCATAGCTAGTAGGATAAGTAGAATCCAGTGAAGGTTTCTTGAGTACTGATGTGAGCACTGCATGTTTGAAGTAGGCAGGAATGGTTGCAGTGGAAAGCAATAGATTGAGGTTGTGATGATTTAAAAGCCACAATCCACAAACCACTTACTCTGGAGTAACCCCACTGAAGCCCAGTGAATTACAGCCATAGCGTGTTGTAAGTAGACAGGGTTTGTGGGCATGTGACATGACATACACCCAAACACAGCTTAAGAGTGTTTCTCTCCACAGGTCACTGCTTACTGGAAATGTGAGGGCAGGCTGTTTGATATATTTATATATTATCATTATCATTATCATCATCATTATTATTAGCAAGCATTTATATAGTGCAAGCAATGTACCTGGCACTTTACAAAGTAATTGAATAGACACGGTCCCTGCCCTAGGACTTACAATCTGAGAGACGGGGAAGGGGGGAGGAGCTGAAGGAAGGGGAACAGAAGGAGAGACAAGGAATCTAACATTCATGAAGATGTGAGGTCTCAGGTGCACGTGCTTGGCTTGGTTACATTGAGAATGATGGCTGGTTGGTCCATGTGGTGAGGATATGAGTACACAGACTTCAGATAACAGATTGTACTGGATGGAGGGTATCAGCAGGAGTTGGGAGAGGGGAGTGTGGAGTTGGGGAGGGCAGAGCAGAAGAGGTGGGTCTTGAGGAGGGATCTGAAGGTATGAAGCGAGTTGGCGAGGCGGATGTGGGCAGGGAAGGAGTTCCAGGCGTAGGGGGCAGCTAGGGAGAAGGGACGAAGGTGGTTAGGGGAGCAGGGGCCATTGAGAGGCGTGGGAGAGCGAGAGAGGTGACAGAGGAGGAGCAGAGTTCATGGACTGGAGTACGGAGGGAAATTAGCGGAGAGAGGTAGGGGGGAGCAAGGTTGTGAAGAGCTTTATAGGTGAAGACTAGGAGCTTGTGCAGGATTCGTTCAGTAAGAGGGAGCCAATGAAGAGAGGAGAGGAGGGGCTGCACGTGGTTATGTGGGAGTGACACATGGGGCAGGAGGCTCAGGGTTTTCAAACAACCAGTATTTCCAGTTTCACCCATACTCAGACATGAGTTTGTGTCCACACAAACAGAGATGTGCAGGTTTGAGCCAATAGCCTCTAGTAAAACAATGCATGAAATGGTCCTAAGAAAGATGAGTTGATTTTGAAACTGGTTTTGTTCCTTTTGCTAAGGTGTTTGCTATTTCTGCGGATGTGATGGGCATTTATAAAAGAATCCTGCTGTTGGGACCATGAACCGAGTCTCCTATTGTGTGTGTTTATCTTCCCTTTGTTCGACACCACGCCTGCTGCCTTACATTTCCCTATGAGACCTTAACACTAATTAGACCAAAGAAACTGCTGTAGTAACAAGGCATCACATTTACAGAAGGGCTTACCAGGTTCTGAGGTATCCTCTTGCTTATCTAGTAATTCTCGGCTTATTACATTACTTCTGTAAAGCAGCATGTCACTTTCAGAACTAAAAAAGGGAAAGAAAAATAAAATTGATACATTAAACTGCAACTTAAAATATTAACTGGACAATCCCCCACCATTAAAGTCAATGCGAGTTTTGCCACTGATTTCAGTGACTACATGTATGTGCCCTAAATAAAAATTTCTCTTTTCCCATTTTGTAAAACAGGGGTGGAGGGGGAATTATTTAATCAGAAAGCAACCTCCAAATACTATTCTGTCTTCAAGAAAAATATGAACTTGAGATAGTGATAAGTAATGCAATACTTTAACCAAATAGAAAAAAACACGTATAAACTTTGCAACTTGAAAACCATTTGCTCCAGAGTAGCTCCATGTGTTGCACTGGGCCTATTCCAGTGTAAGTGGCCGTAGGGTTGTAATCTTTATTTATATAGGTTTTCTAAAGAGAAGAGTCTTTGAGTGTAAGCTATAAGTATGCCTTTAGTTCAAAATAAATGGAGCTACAACTTTGAAATTCAAAGGTCTCTGCAACCACTATCCTGGAATTTTTTCATTCCTCTAGAATGAAGAAATCGCAAATGACAATAATGTATCCATTTTATTTTTATTCATTTAGACCAATCCTCCATTGGCATCTTGTCACAGGTACCTCTGTACCTGTGCAAAATTCCCCTTGGTTAAATAGGATTATGCATAGATGTAGGGGTCCATTCAAGTGGATAATGAAGAAGTACTGGTGGGATGTCTTTGTGCATATGAAGCACACGGTCTCTGGATTATAATTCATCTATTTCTCAAGTCCTTTGTTTATTTATTTATTTAAGATTAGAAGTTGGTTGGCTTGGCAAATAAAATGTTTGTCATTTTCTGTTGAACCTTCTCATATGGGAGCTAAGCAATAAATATATCAGCACTTACATGAAAAAGAATGGATGTGAAATATTCACGTTTGCCAATTTTGTGTTGGAAGAGGAAGGCTGCTTAACCGTAACTGGAGCTCTTGTAGTCCGTTTTCACAGCTTCTTACTTTATGATGTTCATGTGTCCCCTCGCATCATATTTAGAACCCTCTATAATAATAGGCCATTGACCTCTGGATAGGAATTTTCCCTTAGTTAAACTCTCCTCACCTCTGCCCCTGCCTCAAAGGTAGGTGGGATTTTGTTTGAGGAAGGCACAAAGAAGTTGTTTTTGACAACTTGAGAGGGAACAATTACCGTTTTTCCTCTCCTACTGAACAACAAGAACTCCCTACTTGGAGATTCTTTTTGAATCAGGAAGACACACGTTTAACATTGCAATACTGCCAAATAATAATACCAACATTAGGTGTACAGGTGTTTGAGTAGAATATTCTCCGCACCTTAGGCCACCTCCCACAATCGCCAAAGAATATTCAGTACCACAAATAAAAATGAATTAAAAATTACACTTAATAGTGAAGTGAGCATAGAATTTAACCACTGCCTTAAGGTTAAACAGTAGAACTTCATTATTAAACAGAGTCCATTTAAAATAAGCTTATCTTGCCACATAGTCCACACCAATAGTAATTTGTGTGAACAATGACTTCTATGGATTTGAACACATATTAGAAAAACTCATCAGCTCATATTTTTATCTCAAATGTGTGATTGACATTCTTGCATACTTCAGGATATGCTATTACATGCAAACCATGAAGGTTTTTAGCGAACACTTCAAGAGACTGAGACAGGCACAGTGTGAATTTGAAATTGAAATCCAGCCTGGTCATGCATAAAATAGACAATACAGTGGACTTTTGCATACTCTCCCTCATCTGTTATTGATGAGTTTTCATAACTCACAAGTGGCAGATGAAATGTTTTCATCAATAATTTGTGACAATAAATGATGAATGAGAAGTCATCTCGCCGCATACCCTCTTTTGCACATGTATACAATTATCTCAGTGTGCGTATTTGTACTTAAAGGGGGAACATAGATGCATATGTACCATACACACACACAAAGTTCTGCTTTACTGTACAGTGTGATTTTTTTATATTATAGCAAAGAAAGCCATTACTCTAGTAATGTAGAATAATTTATAAAATTCCACTAATCAAAATAAAGAAATTAAAAACTGCTTATTATATTTCTAGCACTGTGGGATAACATCACATATTCCAAAGTTAAATTTTCTTTAAGTCAAGTAATATCAGGCTGAAATCTTGATCCTTCTCTGAAACCTACACCCAGACTTTAAGTATTGATTTGTTAACACTATGCAAGAATAGACTTTTATTTTAGACTTTGGGGAGGCTCAATTGCACTCCATGAATGAAATTCACTCATGCACAGAGGTTTAGACTACCAGACCCATATTCCCTTTAAGTCCTATTTGGGCCCTGTTTTGAAAGCTTAAATGTGCATAATCCTTGTTTTAGTATTCTGCTCAGAAGCAAACTTTACAAATGGTACATTGCCATCACACAGATGGGAAGAAAGCAGGGATGCTAGCAAGAGAGGGTAATTTCAGACGTGATGGGCCTGAAGGCCTGCCACACTGAGCCACACACTGGGATCTGTTTCGGATCCCAGTCAGGAATCAGTCCGGCCATTCTGTACATGTGCCGGCCTAATTCCTCCCAGGGATCGGGGAGGGGTGGGTGGGTTGTGCGGCACGACATGCGGCCGCACAGCCCCACCCCCCGCGCTTCACCGGCCGCCCGCCCTCCAGGAGACGGGCGGGCACAGCGGCCAATCCGACCACTGCGCCCAATCCCGTCCCATGGTCAGGATCACGATCCAGCCGGGCTGAAGGTAACAGATGTTACCTTCAGCCCATCCTGGATTGTGGCCAATGCGATCACAGTTGGGGCCTGATCCCACCACGATTCTGGACCTCTGGGCGGCCGGAGGTCCAGAATCGTGGTGAATTTGATTTCCGCCAGGTATTCACCATGGTGAACATCTGGCAGGAATCAAATAGATGTTACAGGAATCACAGCCACCACAGGGGATTCACTGTGGTTGACCATGATCTCGTAACGTCTGAAATTACCCAGTGCCAAAACTTTTTATTAAAATTTAATCCAATTTCAACAACCAGTTTACTTTTGTCCAGGATGCCACTTTGCACAAAGACCCATCATAGAACTTACTTGGACTTTTGCACATAGTGATGTTCCCCTCCACGGCTATGTCCTCTATACTATCCCAGGATGTCATCTCTACCCATAAAATCTGGAGGAACAGTCCTGACATGCCCTCAGCCTTTACAGAGAAGCAAAAAGCTGAACTGAAGTCACCCCAACAGGGTGTGAGTTAGTCACAAGTTGCTCAAGCCCTATGCATCTACCCCATTGCCCCTTCCCTAGTAGAGATGCCTCATGCTCTATTTTCATCACAATTTGCTCCGGCATTCCATTGTACTCTGTGTATTGTACAAAATCCTGTGAGTTACAGCATAATTACAACAGCCCAACCATGCTAACTAATTTCAGCGATGACTCAGAGCTTACACATGCCCCAAATCATTCAAACAGCCACCATCCAAGGTGAGGCACTGTACCATAAGGTGGTGAGGGAGGAGGAGAGTCATTCCAATTATAGCTTCCAGGAAAATTGCTTCCTAGCCCCAATTAAGTTTATCACTTTTTGCCACTAGAGCAGAGAACTTTCACCACCAGGCAGCTGAAAATTGTGTGGTACTTGCTCTTAGAAATGACCAACTCTTTGTCAGGGGACGCCCGGCTCTGGCGTCGGGGAGCGGCTCACCTCTTGTTGCCCGGCAATGGGCTAATAGATGCGGCCATGGAGCACACCGCAGAGGGCAGGGCAGGAGGGCGGGGCTACCCGGCGCTCACAGGAGACGGGGTTCCCCGTCGTGACGCAGGGCGCGTTTGCGGAGGCACGTGGGGGCCCCACCCCGAACACAGCAGTGTAATCACTACAGGGGCCTATAAAATGCCCGGTCCCACATCCTCCCCTCTTGTTCTTCAGCCCCCTTCCCCTTTGGGGCTCCTCCCTTCCCCTTTCTGTTCCCCACATTAGGTCACGGTTACCTGGACCCTGTGGTCCCCCTTGCACGTGTGGATCCCTTGTCTATTGTCATTTTCCCTGGGGCAATTGCCTTTCTCTCTGAGCTTCCCGATGATGAGCCGGGTTGCCCTCTAAGTAGGAGGGAAAGCCCAACTAAGACCCTGAGGGACCTTCTTTCCCTGATAGAGCAATTGCAGAGAGATAAGGCCACCTACTTTGTGTGTTCCCTCTTCCCTATGTGTGTCTCTATTCCGTATCTCTTCCATCACCCCCTAAGACCTTTCCCCTATTCCCAACCCTACGGTGACACTCTTAAGCATGGACTGGCTGTCCTTGTTCCTGATTGCAGCAGCAGCAAAAGGTGACAGAGTAGCATTATTATTGCCCTTTTACTTACTTAGCTTAGTTACAAAGCGAATAAAGGGATCATGGAGGATATGTTGGCATAAAGAGAAACCATAGTATAGTTAATTTACTGGTCCAGGCTCTTACCAAGACCTCCAATATATATAAATTACAAAATAAAAACAATATAACCATATAAGAACAAAGAAATACATACAAATAAAGCACAATAACTAAAGCCAAAGTCGAATACTACACAAAAATCCCAATTAGTCCATCTTAACTCAAGATGAAAAACTCAAGATCATTGGCAACTTCCCTCTAATCTGCCCAGCTCTATATGTAAATAGCGCAAGTTATAACAATATGTGAATCTTTTTTATTGAATAAGTCAAATTAGCCTCGTGTGACTGGTTAAAAATTCTACTTTTGGTAAAAGAGATTGTATATAGAGAAACATAGATGAGTGATTTAGGCAGGTGAAGAGCTAGGAATGTCTGACAAAAGAGGTAGATTTTTAGAAGGGATTTGATGGTCAAGATAGAGGGATCAGAGTGTATGTGCTCAGGGAGGGAGTTCTAAGTATAGGGAGCAACATAGGAGTGTGGACGTTTTAGGGAGCAGAAGATTCTGGGGCAGGTGAGAGTGACGGTGGGGCAACATGCTCAGATGAGGACACAGAAGAAAACAAGGACGGAAAGAGAAGGCCATGAAGGTACCATAAGTTTGTGCTAGACGCAGAAGGGGGAAACCAGTAGATCAAGGAGAGAAAGGGATTAACATGACCAACGTGGCAGGCAAAGAGGATGACCTTGGCAGCAGCGTGTTGTAGAGAAGAGAGATAGTCAAGATGAGAACGGAGAAGACCAGTCAGGATAGTCATGAGCATACAGGCCATACTGAAAGCCATTCCTGGAATCAGCTGCTGTGCACACTTAAAGCTGATTTTAGGATATATAACCCTACACACTCATAGTGCGAGATAAGAATGAGTCCCTAATATTTAGTCATTAAAAAATACATAAGCCAGGAAGACTATGGCCATTTTTACACAGATCAGAGAGGGTGGGGGTGTCAGCACGGCGGGTGTAGGTGGGTGTGTGCCCGTTTACACGGACACACACACACACCTACACCCATCTTCACCCACGAAGCATCTTCTGTTCTGTTGGAGGATTCCATGGGTGGAGGTAGGTGTGGATCAGTGTGTGTCGGGTGTTAGTGGGTGTGCAGCAGGAACATGTACACACAAACACCTGCCATCCATGGCGTTTACACAGACGCACACCCACTCCCCACCTACCGGCAGCTGTTAAATGGCCTATATTGATGCACAAAATTTTGTTTTTAAGTACTATGCACTTTACCTATAGAAATACTGATTTTATGTTTATAATTGCATATTTTATCAAAATAAATGCTAATTATGTATAATTTATCTTTGAATCCCTAAAGGTACATTATTCCTCTTGCCATTTTATCAGCATAGAACTGTCTATTTCTGTTTTTTGTTCACAAATATTTCCTGTCAGTATTAATGGGTGTTAAACGTGTGCAATTATGTATATGGAATGGACAGTTTTATAGTAAGCATAAGAGTTTATTGAGGCTGGAAAAGATGCATGTCAAGGAATTACAGTGAGTAGATTTCAGCTTTAGACTTAATTTTATTATTGCTATATATAAAAAAAATTATTTCCTACCAATAAATGTTGATGCATATATAATTATTGCATGCTGCATTTAGTAGCTATTGATTCTGGTTAGTTCTGGCATAAAAAAGAAAAAAAGTAAAAAAGCAAGTGGTCTTGCTTGGTTAAAAAGGCATCCCAGGATAAAATAAACATAGGCACATAAAACTCTCACGCAAGGTTACCTTTTGAGATTTTAAGATCAGCACTTACTAGCTTTATTTTTTTTTTTAAAGGAAAACTGTTTTTTATAGCAACCGGCTATAAAATATTTTTTATTCTACACTCAGAAATAAGCATTTCATTTGATAAAAAAGTACACAAACAGATGCATACATTTTTGATATACAGAACTTTGTATCTTTCAACATATAATCTGATCCACAATGACAAACTTGTGATTACAATGCTTCTGCTGTGGTTGTCACAAATTATGCAAAGAAAATGAACTTCCTAAATGCAGTATTATGTGAAGAAATGACTACTGGAATGGGGATGTTAAATAGAAACATCATGCAAACTGTAACTAGACAGATTTTATTTTTAATAAGAGCAAAATGCAAGACTGGTACTTGATGGGATTTATTCAACTTTTATTCAGCTATAAATATCTATTGCATTGATCTGAAGTTTCATCTTGAAAATTATGATGTCCTTATGGCTGTGATCTGCCCTGTGAGCATTGGGTCAATGTGTTACAAAGGAAATGGTGGGTCAAAGCGTATGAGCGAATTATGTCTTACTATTACTATAAAAGAAACAGCATCAGAAGTTTACTGTCAATAGCAGCAAATGTATGGGTCAAAACAGATTAGGGCTGAAGTTCCCAAACATTGGTTCGGACTCCAGATGGGTCACACCACATGTGGATGGGGTCCAGATCCCAACAGCTACTTGATATACTTTGTCCATGCTACTGTCTGGGGTCATGAAATTATATTTAGGTCTCAAAATGAGGTCACACTGGTGAAAGTTTTGGGAACCCTTGAGTTAGGGAGCTGACTATGCACCCAGGTTGGCTGGCCATATCTTTTTAATCTGCTTCTACAAAGGTATGTTGGCACACAACTGGATGAATGTAAGAGGCCGCATGATTTCTCCTTCATTTCACCTGTATCCGAGGCTAGAAATATTCTGCTCTATCTTGAGCATAGCGCCGCTGAAGTGTACAAGCACAACGAAGAGAAATCTACATCCCATTGCACACATTTTAATTAATAAACTTAGAAAAAGAGAAGCAAGGAAATACATCATTCATTAAAAAAGAGAAATCCAAAACAAACCTAAGGGAGCTGCTTCCTAATGTATACAATACTACAGAATCAAGCACCAAAGGCTGTTTTTGCACAGACGTCCTCCCTCCCCTATCCGGGTGTGCGGGCGGGTGTGTGGTGGGGGGGCATCCGTGAGCACGCTGTAGGGGTGGGTGGGGGATACGTCAGATCTGCAAGGCTGAAGCTGACCAGCAGTGAGGAGTGCTCTCAAATCCCCACAAAGACATTCATGTTGCTGAGGCCTCCAGCAATCAGCACCATAAGCTTCATGACATGTTCTGGATACATCTTCCTGAGTTCGAAAGGAAATCACAAATTTTCTTTCTTTTCTACGTCCTTGCATTGGATATTCACCTCTGCTATGACATACATTTGTTTACTCTCAACATCCAGGAAGACAAGGTCTGGTTTCATTTCTGAGAGTTGTCTCATGGTGGGGGAAGAGTAAGTTTCTTACCTGTAACGAGTCTTCTTCAAGTTGTATCTTCTCACCAAGTTCCATTAGTGGTATTTGAATTGGTACCATCTAGTGCCCAACTAGGATAATAGGAAGCACTTTTCCTGTCATTTCCCACACACTGACGTCACTCCCCTGGGCATATATATAGCCCCACTTCAGCACTCCCCCTCAGTTCATATGATAGCTACTGAAAGTGGGGAGTTGGGACTTGGTGAGAGGATACAATTCAAAGAAGTCTCGTTACAGATAAGAAACTTACTTTTCTTCTTCATCCTCCTCTCGCCCAGTCCCGCTAATGGTAGACTAGAAAGCAAAACCACGGAGATGGGTTGCAGTTCACAGCCCCAAAGGGACCCATTTATTAGGGAAACAGGGGAAATAATAATGAGCGGCCAAACCTTGCCTCCTTCTGAGCAGCCAAATCAACAGCATAATGCTTAAAGAAAGTCGATGGAGAACTCCATGTGGCTACCCTAAAAATGTCCTCTAGAAGGACATGCCCCAGAGCTGCAATTGATGTGGTCCTGGCTCAAGTGGAATGGGCTCTGACCCCTTTAGGTACTGGAAGCTCTGCTACCTCATAGTTCTTTACAATACATGTCTGGATCCATCCATATATGGGCTTCTTTGAAGTTCTGGCCCCATAGCAGTCCAGCCCAAAAGACAACAAGGCATCTGTCCTCTGGAAATGCTTTGTCCTATCTATATAGTAAAGAAAAGCCCTCTGAATATCCAACTTGTGGAGCACCTCCTCTCTCCTTGAGGAGCACATTGGAGGAAAAAAGGTAGGCAGGGAAATCGCCTGTCTGAGGTGGAACTCCAAAATTACCTTGGGGAGAAAGACCGGATGCAGCCTCAGAACCACCTGTTCCTTATAGAATACCACATATGGTGGCCTCCGTGACAAGGCCAGCAACTCACTCACGCTAAGTTCTGGCTGATGTGATTGCCACCAAAAGGCCATCTTAAAGGAGAGCAAATCTACTGGTATGGAGGCCATGGGCTCAAAGGGGTCTCCCATCAGAGCCTGAAGAACCACATTAAGATCCCAATCTGGGAAGTGCACCCAGACTGGGAGAAACTCCCTAATCACCCTGCTTCAAGAAACAAGAAACTTGGGAGTTGATAAAGAGTGACCCACCATTAATGGGGACCCAAAAAGCATTAATTGCTGCTAACTAAGTGGACCTTGATGGAGGAGACTACAAGGTGGACCATGTAGTCCAACATGTCTGGAATGGAAGTCTTTAGTGGCCCCTTTCCCCTGGTTCTTATCAAGGCTCCAAACTGCTTCCACTTGGCTGCATAGCAAGCCCTAGTGGAAACTCGGGAGCTAGTGAGCAAGATCCATTGCACAAAAGTCAAGCACCCTTGCTCTTTCTATGTCAACAGCACAGCCTCCAAGCCATCAGGTGCTGGGAGATTAGATTTGGGTCCCACAGCTGCCCCCCATGCTGAGCTATTAGACCCGGGTCCCTCAGCAGAGGCCACCATGGGTCTCTGGAAATTTCCCTGAGCTCCAGGGACCAATACTGTTTTGGCCAGTCTGGGGCCATCAGAATCATCTCTCCCCCTGAACTCTGCAAACTCCAGAGTATCTGGGGAATCAGGATAATTTGTGGGAAGGCGTACAGCTAACCAGCTGGCCAGGGTGCTAGTAGGGCATCCTCTCACAAACACTCACCTTCCCCAGCTCTGAAAACACAGCAAGGCACCTTTGCATTATGCTCTGAGGCACAGAGATCTGGCACTGGCATGCCCCATTTGCAAACCAGTGACTGGAAAACCAAGTGCTTCAAAGCACTGGAGACCTGCTGAGGCTGTCTGCCTCCAAATTGTCTTGGCACACCGCATACATGACCACTAGGAATACTGCCCTGGGAAGGCACCATTCCCACAGGTTGAGAGCCTCCTGCATCAGAGCATGAGAGAAGCACATCCCTCCCTGCCTGTTCAGGTAAAACAAGGCTACCAAGTTGTCAATTCAATTCAATTTTATTTGACAGGGCTTCCGCCAAATGTCAAGAAACAAAACATAAGACCAAGCAGTATGAAAATATAAGTGAATATAAATACAAATATATAAATATAAAACATATAATACTGATCAAACTACAACCTATCCAATAGATGATTAAAAAAAACAGAATAATAAAATCAATTAAATCTAAAATGTACAACCCAATAGGATTAGAAGTTTATACCTCTCACATATTTAGCAAAGAACCTAACTGATCCAAAACACAACAGCTCCTTGCTAAGAGAATCCGTCTAGGAAAAGTAAAATAAGTATCACATAATGGCGAGCTAACTTAAATATTTAACATAGCCATCAAATGGGGAATAAATCCAAGGTGGGGTGATAACCTGGATGGGACTGTTCTTGAATGGTTCCGTTCATTCCTCTCGGGGAGAAGCCAGCGGGTGGTGCTGGGGGATGAGACATCGTGCCCCCGCGCCTTATCATGCGGCGTTCCGCAGGGTTCTGTTCTGTCTCTATTATTATTTAATGTATACATGCAGCCCTTGGGGGAGGTCGTGAGAGGGTTCGGGGTGCGGTGTCACCAATATGCTGATGATACTCAGCTGTACCTCTCTTTTTGAACTGACCCAGACCCTGCTGTCTCGTTGCTATCCCTGTGTTTGGAGGCTGTGGCGGAATGGATGCGGCAGAGCAGACTGAAGCTCAACCCTGATAAGATGAAGGTGATGTTGGTGGGGAGAGCGAGGGAGGTGGTGGCCCCCCTGATTGGGGGGGTTCGCCCTCCTATAGCTCAGCAGGTCCGAAGTTTGGGGGTGATACTGGATGCAGACCTNAGGCTGCAGCTAGTGCAGAATGCAGCGGCTCGTCTCCTTATGGGGACGGGTCGTCAGGAGCACATTACAGCGGTGCTCCGGACTCTGCACTGGTTGCCAATAGCGTGCCGAGCTAGGTTCAAGGTTTTGGTGTTGATCTATAAAGCCCTTCACGGTCTGGGTCCCTCGTACCTCAGGGATCGCTTTGCCCTCTGCGCCCCAGAGCGGCTCCTGCGGTCAGCCGGGGGTGCCTTCCTGGAGGTCCCCCGCATGAAGCGGGGGGCCACAATGGAGAGGGCATTCTTGGTGGTCGGGCCGCGCCTTTGGAACTCCCTTCCGGAGGAAGCGCGCCTGGCCCCAAGCCTATTGTCATTCCGGCGGTGTTGTAAAACCTGGCTGTTCACCCAGGCCTTTGGGGGGAGGGAGGGTGGGATAGGGTTTTTGCTTGTTGCCCCTACCCTACTGTATATTTTTTTAATGTTTTAAGTCGTATTCCTGGGGCCCTGTTTTAAAAGTATTTAAATTGCTGATGTTTTTTAAAATTGTTTTATATTTTATGATTGTTTTATTGTGTTGGAAGCCGCCCCGAGCTGTTCTCAGGAGGGGCGGGATATAAATGTCAAAAATAAATAAATAAATAATAAATAAATAAAAGGCATCCACAGACTGGTTAGGGGACCTTGGCAAAACGCATGCCTCTTGTTTCCACTGATCTCAATAGGTCAGAATACCAGGGTGCAAACTAGACATAAGGGAGTTTGGAAGGTAATGGCACCCAGGCCCATGTCCCGAAGGAGGTTTCTTGTCTCTTCCAAGATGGTACTTAGCCATAAATATGGCTCTTTACTAAGGGAATTCAGCTTGAATTTGCTGTCTCTCTTTGGATGCAAAATGGGTGTAGGAGGCAAGAGCCCATATAGCATTCTTCTGGGACAAGGACAGAAGATAGCAAAAATAGTCGCTTTAATTAAGCAAGAGGCCCTCTGGCAGCAAGGGGGCTATCCATGTTGCCCGTAGTGTATCAAAATAAGGGCATTTTAGTAAAAAGTGCTCAATATCTTCTACTTCTTCCCTATGACAAGAACATAGTCTTTCCACCCGTGGGATAGAACTATACCTGCCCTCAACCATGGCCGTTTTTGCCATATGCCATCGAAGTAGAGTATATGCACGCCTCAGCTTAGGATTAACAAAAATATCCAGATATGGCTCAAAAAGAAACTGTTTTTATAAGTTCCCAAGAGGGAAGCCACCTTCTACCTGCCAACCTCAGTCAAATCTTCCTGGCTCGCAATATCTTGGATCCTACACAAAATTCTGACTTGATAACTGGGACCGTTTTGCCATAAAAATGCTGAAATGAAAAGCCAGTTTCTTGGAGCAAGGAACCCAAGAACGCAAGCCAGGGATAAGGCCGGGGACCAGAATATTCAAGCTCCTCTTTCAAGCACATAACTGGTAAAGCTGACTCCTGGGATGAAAGCAATCTCAGCCAGTATCTGGCATAGACTTTCTTTACTAGAGAACCTATCGAGGAAATTGCCAATTCAGCCCGCAAAACAGCCCCAGGTACACTTGGAGCCATCCTCAACAACCACCTCATAAAGAGATTCTGGACTCTTTCCAGTGGAAGCGTGATCGCTTGGGGAATAAGTTCCATGCCAAACAACAAAGGTTGGGGGGATCTTAGCCTTGTAGACCTTCAGCAAAGCTGAAAGAGCTATTCCCTTAGGGGATCCTGTAGGCTTTCAGCAGGGCATGTACTGCCCGCACTCCCATAGTAGCTCGGTTCTGAACATGGAAATTCCCGGTGCCGCTAGCACTAATAGTCCAACCCAGATAATTAAAGGATCTTACCGCCTCAACCAGCCCCATAGTCGTATGCCAACTCCTAAGTAATTTTTTTTCCCCCCATAGATAGGATCTTGGTCTTTGACAGATTTAGGACCAGTCCATTGAGGTTACAACAACAATAAAATGACTCTAATGCCCTCACAATGCCTGCTTGCATTTGGGAAATAAACACGACATCATCAGTGAACTGTAAGAACTTTAATTGGACCCCACCAATAGTCGGAGCGTGGGAATCCAAATTGTCTGTGCATATCAGCACAGTGTCCTCACACCAGTGGCTCGAAGGCCCTCAGGGCCAGCCAGATGGCTCTCAGTTCTTGAACGTTTATATGTACAAAAGATGGTCTGGGGGAGACCAGGTCCAATTTATGGAGATGCCTCTGGAATGCACCTCTTCTGGCCCCCCCGCCCCATGAGCCAGGTAGCATCCGTAGTAATCGCCAGGTGTGGGGGCAGCTGTTGGAATGGCACCGCTCCTTAGACATTGTCCTTGACAGTCCACCACTGAAGTAAATGCTCAGACATTTAGAGCATCCAAGCGAGCCCCTATAAACTTGATGATATGGTTAGGAATTAGGGAGGAGTTCTCATAATTAATAAAGAAAGTATTTTCCCTTGTACTCAGGAAGGAGCAACGTCAGTACACTGATTTGGTGAGATAAGCCTAATGTCAAAACACTCCTTTCTCAACAACAATTAACTGTCAAAGGAAAGATGGTTATAGAACACATGGCAGACACCCTGATGCAAACATCTCTTATCTCACTAGCTGTACCATCCATAGTCTTTGCTAACTTGACTTAAAAGGAACTGGACTACCTTTAAACAAGAAGGAACATTTATGTCATGACAAAGAGAGTTCTTTGGCTAACCAGGGCAAAGGTTACAGTGGCAATCAGGGAGTTTGGGGCCAAATAGGTCACAAAGAACAGATGGCCAGCTCCAGGGACCAGGTACATCCGGAGTGTCTTGAGATTAACAGGGGGCGCAATGGTAGTCAGACTCCAAATGTCTCCATTCATGGACTCCAAGATCTCCTCTGTCAAGGGAATAGCTATGCAGTCCTTCTGGCCTATAGTCCAAGTGTCAAAGAGGTGATATGGCTCTTTAGTATCTGGGTTACTCAAGGATACCCTCTCCATAGCTGCCATAAGCACAAAGAGGTCTTGAAAGGAGCAGAAGTCAGTTGGTGGTGAAAGGTGAGAGTGACCCAGTTCCTGTCCCAGGGAGTCCCCCTGTAAAAGGTTGTGTGGTGGCAGCTAGTCCTGCTCCAGCAGAGCGTCATGCACACCAGATGGCCCTACCTCAGCGCTAATCTCATCCGGTGCTGAGGGAAGCAAGGCCGGCTCCTGATCCAGGTCCAGAAATGATTTGTCCAGGTACAGCACTGCATACTGCTGTGCTGAGTTCCAGAGCAGCAACATTCACAGCACTGATGGTCCCAAGCCTCGACGAAGGCTTGGTGTCGAGATGTAATTTAAAGGCAGTTTTGTCAGTGCCAACAATGGTGCCGATGGGCGCAGCAGCGATGTTGGTACCAATGGGGTCGGTGCCTTGGGGATTGGTACTGGCAGGTGTGCACCAAGCACTTTGGCCACGGAACATTCTATAAGGCAGTGTCAGGAGATACTCCAGCGGTGTGAGTACCTCCTGAGTGTCCAGGTCCAGCAGCAGCTGCTCTAACTCAGTGAAATCCTCAAGGTCCTCAGGCATCTTGGCCCTGATGATATCCTCCCAGATCGATGACTCCTCCAGGGAAAACTCCAGCATTCGAGTCTTCTTGCAACAACGTTTCTTTCTGCATGGATCCAGCTCCTGGAGCACAGCCAGCATGGAGGGCTGAACACCAGCAACCGATCCCACCATAGAGAGAGGTGTTCCCTTCCCAGCAAGGCTTGGGACATTCTCAGGCCCTGTGGTGTGCGCACTGACCTCGGCCCTTTTGGTACCGGAGTACTTGGCCATTCAGTGCCTGATGGCACCTCACCTGTCGGGGCACGGGTCAAAGCAGGAGAGGGTCGGGCTATAGGTCAGAAGGACCCGGAAGTACCTGGGTCTCTCTGGACTATAGCCGAAGTGTTAAAAGAGGTAATACGGCTTCTTGGTATCTGGGTTACCCAAGAGTACCCCTCTGCAGCTGCCATCTGCACCAAGAGGTCCTGAAAGGAGCGGAAGTCAGTTGGACATGAGTGGACATGGCCCAGACTGTGAGGTGCTCCACCAGCCGCAACATTATGCTCGGCTCCTAAGCAGAATAGGCACCGAATGTAGGCGTCTGAATCTGGGATCTTTGCTGCATAGGTGGTGCAGCGCCCAAAGCCTTTTATCAAGGTCATCCACTTCTGCAGTGCTTACTACCAGGCCCTGCAAAAGCAGGAAAGAAATTAGCCGAGAGACAGTGCTGAGGTGGAGCTATATACATGATCAGGGGAGTGACATGAGGATGTAGGGAATTAAAGGAAAATGCTTGCTATAATCGGAGTTGGGCATTAGATGGTGCCAAATACTAGGAATGTGCAAACAGAACACGGTTCGGATGTTGGGTTCGGGAACTGAATTCGGGTCCAGTCATTCGGTCCGGCGGCGTTTGGTTCAGCCAAACGTTCAGCGGAGTTAGGTATCGGTATCAGTATCATTTTTATATTTTTATTTATTTATTTATTCAAATTTGTAATCTAATATTTTATATATATATACACACACACACACACACACACTAACTCTAACTACTATTAACTATTCTAAAGCCTATGGAAATAAATGGAATATTGTCTAAAATCTACGAAGGCCTAGTCCTACAAACACACTATAAAATATTAAAACTGAAACACTACACACTATCTCTATAACTAAGCTAACTCCTACAACTATCTATATCTATAGTAACTGTATCTAATCTCTCTCTCTCTCTCTCTCTCTCTCTCTCTCTCTCTAT